>JAWNLD010000016.1:5225000-5512500 GCA_035041545.1 Drosophila colorata
GTAAACGCGCTCTGTAAATATTTGCGCTAACAAAATATGACCTGTTGCACTTTATACAGCCAATTGTAAAACTCGAAAACAAACAAATAGCCGAAAAAAAATAAGAAAAAAAACATTGCAAGAACATATGCAAATAATTTAACAGTACTTCTAGTTGTATGCTGTGGACTGTAACAGCTGTGCATACTTTATATAGCGCGAAATTAACGATCCGAATGCACAACAAATGAACACAAACAATAAACATTTACACTTTACAGGTTTCCCAAAGATGAAGAACAAACAAGCTTTACATATATACGTGTACATGAGTATACACATAGCTATATATTATAAAGTAGCCAGAGCTACATATTTTCTAGCAATATACTGAATATACCTTTAGGCAAAAAAATGATGGTGTATATCATCTGAAGGGCAAACATTAGCCATTATCAGAATCTCCAGAATCCCCAGAATATGTTGAAATTAAGGGAAACCTATTTGTTTGAGTTCCTTGCCCAACTCTTTGAAATACCTTTCTTAAAATTAGGAATAGAAAAATTTCATTCTTAGTGCTAACACAGAACTGAGCACAGATTTTAGAAAATTTAAAAACCATTTGTAGAGGAACTCCAACAGATTTATCAAATTAATTTTAAACATTTTCTCCACAAGGAGGAGGAAACAACAAATGCAGGTGTGTATGTATACACCGTATTATATGGTCGAACATACTTGAAAGTACTTGTACAAGTATTTAAAAGTACTCTCAAGTAATTAAAATTAATTTACTTAGTACAGTGAGTGTTGAATGTATTGTTATAATTGTTATGTGTACATTTTCGTTAACCCAAAATGATTTTTTCATATAATTTGCATGAACTTTTCCAAATTTCCCCTAGATTCGGTTGTCTTAAAATTTTTAGTTGAATGTAAATAAATCCTGGTAAATGAAACTTCACTCTGTAGTGTTGCCTTAAAAACAGTGCCTCTTAAAAGAAGAAAACAAACATAAATGTTGAACAGCGATCACTTGCTGAGAACTTAACCAAAGGAATAAAATAATATACTAAAGAAACAAAAAGTGAATGGTGAAAAATATTTCAATACAGGTGTTATTTGTGCTATTTAAAGAAATGTAGTTAATGCAACAGTAAACAAATTTAATTAAACTAAGCTTTAAACTAAAAAGTAAAATAAAATTAAACCTTTGAAACTTTGACAAAATGGATAAACTCAAGTAGAGAGCAGCACATCGTGTACAAAAAAAGAATCATTGGTCAGGCTAAATTATAATTGGCATACAAACTTTGGAATAAGAGATCATACACATATACAAACATATATACGATAATTATACGATGAATTTGGAGCAGTGCACTGTATAACTGGCCGTCTACAAGGCAATTTTATGGTCACAGGGACCACAAAAAAAAATAAAATGGAATGAGGTATGTGAAAGGCATTCGCCTATGGGCAACCAGCCGGTTCAATAAATATAAACATAATTGTATTTAGTATAAAATGTTAAAACAATGCACTGTTGTATGGGGATTTATGTGGCACCCGATCAAGAATTTTAAATTGTAGTAGAAACTTAAGCAAAGCGTGTTAAAAGGCAAAAGACTTTATGCATAAAACATACCTATATATACAAGATGACATTGCGCACCTACACTATAGCATTAATTGAGTGTTTAAATTAATTAATATTGTTTTTTCGTTTTTGTTTTATCACATTAAATGTTGTTAAAGTTATGTGTTAGTTCCAAGCTGACAAGCACTACTCTTGTAAGTATTTGTGGTTCCGTTTGCAATTCGTTGTCAAAATAATCATTAAAGAAAGCCCCACAAAGCACAAACTATGAAATTATACGTACAGATTCAATTAGATAATATTTAAACAAGACGTTTAGCTATGATTGGGTACCAGAAAAAGGCGTTTAAAAGTTTATAAAACCTTTAGAGCGCTATCTTAAAAAACAAGAAGAGATATGAATATGTTTAAATTATACAAATTAAGTGATATGCATGTAGCTAAGTTATCTATGTAAAATGCGCTCCAAATCGATATTATTAAAATATATATATACATATGTTGTAATAACCATCGATGTATTTCTGTTCAAATAACTTAAAATAAACATATATATGTAAATGTAAGGCATTACTTTTAGGCAAAAAAACAAAAAATATTAGATACCATTTTGGTGAAAAACATCAAAAAGAGAGCAGCTGATAAAAAAAAATATAAAATGATGTATAATTATAATAAATATATATATATATAAATATATATATATATATATACTATATATATATATATATATATATATAGTATATATATATACTATGTAAACAAGTTTTATCCGTGCACTGAATATGAAAGGTTTTGACAAATTGATTGTGTAATTAACATTTACCTCTTAAGTTGATGTTTTAAACAAAAGTAGAAACTTTTAAATAAAAAAACCTTTTTGGCAACTGAATTTCACAAATCTCTTAACATTTCTTTTATTGCAATTTCGACTTAATTAATACAAAATATTTAAAAAAAATTTAAAAAATCGAACAATTTTGACGTATTTTAAAATCTTTTGTTTGAATTACGAACTAATCAAATGCAGTTGTGGTACAAATTATATTGCAGCGATGCTTCGTTCCGAGAAGTTTCGCTTACATGCCATTGTAGGCGGGACCGCCGCCACCCTCGGGCACCACCCAATTGATATTCTGCTTGGGATCCTTGATATCACAGGTTTTGCAGTGAATGCAGTTTTGCGCATTGATCTGCAGCTTCATGTTGCCGCCCTCCTCATTGGGCACAAACTCGTAGACGCCGGCGGGGCAGAAACGCTGTTCGGGTCCCTCATAGATGGCCAGATTGTGATCGACGGGTATGTGATCGTCCTTGAGCGTCAAATGCGCCGGCTGATCGCCCTCATGATTGGTGCCCGTCAGCGCCACCGAAGAGAGCAAATCAAAGGAAATTTTACCATCCGGCTTGGGATACACAATGCGCTGGCTAACATTGGCGGGCTGCAGCGACTCGTGATCTTGAGGACCATGAGTCAGCGTCCAGGGCTCGCGGCCGCCCATGAAAATGGAGAAACCACTCAGCACAAGGCCGCCATAGAGACCCAGAGGGTTGTGGAAAGATGGATGCACATTGCGCACCTTGTACAAATCCTTCCAAACAAAGGATTCCTTAATTCTAAAATATGATATATATTAAATCAGAGTTTAGGTATAAGTTAAGCTGCTCTAAACTTACTTGTCCGCATAGCTGACGGGCTCCACGCCAGCAGTTGTCTGCGTGCCCTCGTTGATGGCCTCCAGGGCACTCTCTGCGGCCAGCATGCCGCTCTTCATGGCGTAGTGCGAGCCCTTGATGCGTGGCACGTTGAGGAAGCCGGCGCTGCAACCCACCAAACAGCCGCCCGGGAAGGACAGCTTCTTGGGCAAACTTTGGAATCCGCCCTCATTGATGGCGCGTGCTCCGTAGCCGATGCGAGTGGCGCCCTCAAAGACTTGACGCACCTTGGGATGCGTCTTGAAGCGCTGAAATTCCTGGTAGGGACTGATCCACGGGTTTCTGTAGTTCAGGCCAACAACAAAGCCCACGGCGATGGTGGGCGTGGGTTCGTTCAGATGGTACAGAAACGAGCCGCCGTACGTGAAACGATCCAGAGGCCAGCCAATTGAGTGCTCCACCAGACCAGGTCTGGAGAAGAGGTAAGATACGATTAGTAAAATTTGACAATTTTGTCAGTAATTCAAATGAAACCCACTGATGCAGCTCGGGCGCGATTTCCCACACCTCCTTCAGTCCGATGCCGTAGGTCTGCGGCTCGCTGCCCTCATTGAGTCCAAACCTTTGCATAATCTGCTTGGAGAGATGGCCACGGCAGCCCTCGGCAAAGATCGTTGTCTTTGCATGCAGTTCCATGCCGCGTGCGAAGGTCTCCTTGGGTGCTCCACTCTTGGCAATGCCGACATCGTTCGTGGCAATGCCCTTCACACTGCCATCCTCGTGGAACAGCACCTCAGAGGCAGCACAGCCGGGGTAGATTTCGACGCCCAAAGACTCCGCCTGATCGCCCAGCCATTTAACCAAGTGGCCGAGGCGCACCACATAGTTGCCATGGTTGTCCATGGGCCAGCCCTTGAAAATGGGTATCGAGATGCGACCCGTTTGGGTGAGGAACGAGAATGTGTCCTTGGTCACGGGCGTATTCAGTGGCGCACCCTGTTCCTGCCAGTCGGGTATGAGCTCATTCAAGGAGATCGGATCGATGACAGCGCCGGAAAGTATGTGCCCGCCCGCCTCAGCGGCTTTTTCCACAACGCACACGCGAACCTCCTGTTAATTAAGAAGAAGAAGAAGCACTAATTAAGAATCGTACGATTTATACGGCTACAGATTAGAGACTCACCTGATTCTGCTCAGCCGCCAGCTGCTTGGCCCGTATGGCAGCCGACATGCCCGCTGGTCCGCCGCCCACGATAACGATGTCCACCTCCTCGACGCAACGCTCCATGTCCACGTCCTTCCATCGCGCGTCCTGCTCGCGCGGATGCAGCGTGTAGTGCGTGGTGATCTTGGGATATTTCGCTGCCTCCGAGACGCTGCGCACAAAGGCAGGCGTGAAGAGTTTGTGAACTGGGCGTGGCAAAAAGTTATGCGACAGATTACTAATCGGAACTGCAGTTGTCAATTGCCAAAGCGCATAAACTGATAAGAACTCTGATAAAAGCGAGCAACAACAAAGCGAGGAGCAGCCTGAAGAGTTGGCCAACTGCTGATCAGCTTATATTATATAAACTGTCCAATTGCTTATATTCAATTTATGTGCTTCGCCTCGCATCTCCAACATTTTGAATTATGTAATCGCCGAATTGTTTGTTGTTGTTAGCCAGATCTTGATCAAACTCACCTCTGTGCATTTTCAGCAGTGCCGACATTCTCGCTCTTATCGCCAGCAAAGTATTGGTTTAATTGCTAAATCTGTAATGCATGTAATGCATTTCATTTATTTATATTTATATAGATAGAAAACAAAAACAATAAATGACGCCGCCGCCAACGAAGCAACAAGTTGGACTTTAGACTCGACGGCAGCGGCTGCTGCGGCGGCAGGTATTATTCTTTAATTAAATACATCAGATTCCTTACCAGCTTCTGGACTTGTTCCGCACCGTCGAGATTTCGATGTTGTATTAAGATTCTGCAAATTGAATTGGAAATGAAACAAACGCAAGGTCTAGGCTGGTACACGAAAGCCACCTGCAACATACAGCTGTTGAGACTAGGGCTGAGCGCGTGTCGTGAGTGCGCACGACTTGACGGCGTGTTGGCCGGCTTTGTTTGAATAGTAGTGTACATAAAATAATATGCATGTTATCTAATTACCCATCACAACCATAATGGTAGTGCATATATACCCATTTTAAAATTTATAGTTTTAAATACTCACAGGTTAATAAATATCTCTTCACTTCTGCGCTGTGTTGGCAAAACCCGACACGAGTTCAGCTCTAGGCACAACTTGTTGCGGCAGCGTTGCCACATCGCCGGCAACTTGTGCGCGCCAATAAACAAATGTTGCCCGCAGCATTGTTCGCCGTTACAGCCACCGCACGACAGATGGCGCCAGCTGCTAATTGCTTAATTTAAAATTTGAATTTGAATATGAAATGAATTGTTAAGGTCAATGCCAATGCCAGCCCTATAGATAAGCAAACAATAGTTAGCGAGCGGTCTTTATTTCAAAGATTGTTCACAACATTTCAATGCATTTAGGGAAGTACATTTAACATTTCGAATTGTGTTTTGATATTTGATATTACACTTAATAGGTATGTGCTTTGGTATGTATGTGTATGTGTGTGTGTGTGCACGCCTAGCATGTCATATTGGCTACTTTATTTTTTTTTTAGATATTTTTCATGTTTCAGTTTGATCAGATCAAAGCGTAGTGAATTTTTAATCCAGCCCCATTAAAAATTCAAAGAAATTACAGGTTTGCAATATCTATAATGCGTTATAATACATAATATTTGGAGCTACATTTATCAGAATGTTCCATTATGGCCAATTAATATGTACAATGTGCTAATGAGACGGCGAATCTATGGTCCATAGAATTGTTCCCCGCTGGCGTCCTCCAAGTTGTTCTGCGAATCCACCTGTTCGCTGCTCTTCAGCTGCTGCTCGTCCTGGATTTGCCTCTGCTGCTCCTGCTGCTGCTGCTGTTGCTGGTGGTGCTTGTTGAACAGCATCGTGATGGCCTTGTCCACGGGATTGCTCTCCTCATTTGGCTGCTGCTTGCCGCCTGCTGCCGCCATTTTGTTCTGCTGCAGCTGGGATTTGGTTTGATTCGATTCTGAGGTGGCAGCGACTCCGGCGGCTGCAGCTGCTCCGTGAATGCTCTTGCCAAAGCGCATGAAGTTCGAGTCCATTTTGCCAAAACGCTCGAACTCTGTGGGCGCCGAGCGGCCAAAGCGCATGAAATTGTCGGGTCGGCCGAAGCGCATGAAGTCCTGTTTGGGACTGCGCAGCTCCTCGTGAAAGTTCAGATTCCTGCCGAAGCGCATAAAGTTATCGGAGCGGCCGAAACGCATAAAATCCTGCTTGGGATCACGGCCAAAGCGCATGAAATCCGACGGAGCGCGTCCGAAGCGCATAAAGTCGGACGGAGCGCGCCCAAAGCGCATAAAGTCCTGCTTGGGATCGCGGCCATAGCGATCCATGGCGGAGCGCTTCACCGCATCGTAGTAGCCCGGTCCCGTTGCCTGCGGCAGCTGCTCCGCCTGCCGCTTGCCGAAGTGCATGAAATTGTCCTGCACGGACTTGCGCTTCAGCTCGTAGTCCGGATCGTATTTGAAGTGCTGCTTGCGCGCGTGTTTCTGGAAGCGCAGCACCACCGAGTTCTTGGCATAGTCGATGCCAATGGCCGAGATGGGATACCGGAACTCCAGCTCGGTTTGTTCCGGCTTCTCGCCCATCAGCGCGTCCAGCAGATCCGTCTCGGCCGGGACTGCGGCCGTCGGATTGGGTTCCTCGGCTTCGATCAGAGCATTGTCGTTGTAGCTGGGCGCCTCGATGATCTCGCTGTGGATGGCCGACTGCATCTGGTAGAGAGCGAGCAGAAACATCAGTGCTATGCCCATGGTTGGAGGCGCTGCAAGCAGAGTGGGAGAAAGGGTGCACACAAGATAATTATGAGGTGTTGACTAAATCACTTGCCGCATTATCTATTACAAGTTTTAATCACATTAACGCCCTCGTGGGCCAAAAGCAATGGACGCATTCATTTTACTTAGCAGACAACAGCAACAACAGCAACAACAACAACAACGGCTGCTTCTCCGGTGGCAGCGACTTAACGCCTTTTCTTTGCTTGTTCTTCTTGGCCAGACAAAGTGTCCCGCTAATTAACCATAACAATATTTATGCGATAATCTGCCCGGCCAAGAGCGAAATATGAATGTGCGCGTAAAAAGTTAACCAAGCGCATTAAAGGCAACGACAACGACAACGGCAACAGCAACAGCAACAACAACATCTGCAGCAACAACAACAACATCAACAACAGCAACATGAGTTGAACTTGTTGAAGGCGCTAAGCTGCTGGTCCACACAAAGTGCGGGTGCTGGGGCCTGCTGGGGGCTGCTGGGGGGTGCATTAGGTGTTGATGTATGAACGTCCGCACTTCGTCAGAGCAGGCCATTAGAGATGCAAATGATTATGGCTTTCGGATGTGCCAGCGATGACGGCCTCAACTGGCAAACCAGGCATAGATGAGCCCACGCCAAGAGTGCTCCGCTTGCATTGCATCAGAATCAGAATCAGGTGAGTAAGTACAGCAGCAAAGCCCCGGCACCATGGGACTTAGTTAAAACTTAAATGTTGAAAAATATTGTGCGAAATAATGAGAAAATATGAAAATTATTGCGTGCACTAAGTGGTTTGCTCTTACAAAAATGTTTACTTCTATGAAAAAATAGAAAGTTTCAGCAATCTATTTGTAGAGTTCTTGTAGCTCAAGTTCTGTGTAAATTGTTATACATAATAAATAGATGTAGTTAAGCTGTTAAGCAAAACCTTTTAACGAATTCACTAAACCCGTCTGATGGAAGTAGTTAAGAACTTGCTGTTCAAGGTAAGTCCTTATCACGTGCTGCTTGACCAACTTATTAAAAACTTATTAACATTAAAATAAGTAGAACGAAAAAGAACAGTTAGCTTCGGGGGGCCGTATATAAAATACCCTTGCAGACACATGCAAAATGTTCGCTATATATCTTTAGTTAACTGTGTTTTAACACAAAAATAATATATTTAACGGGAGTTCCTATGGGAGCTATATTATATAGTAGTTCGATTTTTTTATTTTTTATTTTTTAAATTATATGTTATATTTACAATAATGATGTTGTTATTGATGATACGTTCGAAACCTAGAAACACTCTCAATTAGCAAGTTAAGTTGAGATATCTTTAAAAATAAAAAATGTTCATAGAAAAACTAAATTTTCGAAAATCTTTTCCTATGGCAGCTATATGATATAGTAGTCCGATGCTAACACTTTTAATTACCAAAATTTGCTGCAGATATCTTGAAAAAGAAAAAAGTATTCCATTGAAAAACCTTCATTTTTATAGCTTTGAAACTGAGAAACTGTTTGCACAGAAACATACAAATGGACGAACACGACAATTTCGACTCAGCTATATGATTTATCAAGTCGAGGATGTCTTCTTCAATTTCTTACAGATTTCGTGACAACATTATTATATTTTTCGCTAAAAGCTACTTTTGCTGATATTCGTTTTCCTTTTATTTAAAAAAAAAAAAAACCTGAAAATTCGCAAACTGTTTGTGAACTGAACTTCCCCGCATGTTTAACTTGACATTAATCTGCGCGAAGTTGGTCAACTTATCGCTCAATTCAAAATTAACGCTTGTGTGCTTCTGTCTAGGCCAGCTCGAAAAGAAGCCGCTCAAAACTTGTTCAGACTGCGCCACGCAGACGCACAACAACAACGACAAATGACCCTAGCTGATGAGCTGGCTAAAGCTGCACATTAACATTTTAAGTACTCCACATTAATGTAAAATTTCACAAACTTTTATACAAAAAAAAAAAAACAGAAAAATTATTTCATTTATTTTGTGTACTTTTTATTAGTTGTATTACAAACGCAATCAGCCACAACTCATTTGGGCCAAAACGTGGCAAATGAAACTTTGACACGTCGAATGGCAGTTGCTATCCGCTGCCAAAGGTTTGGGCCCCTTCAATTTGTTAGGCAAATTAAGCAGAGCATCCACAGCTGCAAATGTGGCCTATGCTCTGGGCCCGGTGCCCATGTGGGCCATTTGCGATTAAACAAAACAAAATCTGCAACTGCCGCAAAGTGCTACTTGCAACACTTGGCAACATTTTGGTGGCCAACAATTGTGCACTCGCAGTGCCATTAAAATTAAGAGTTCGTCACACGGTTTATAATGCGCCAGCCACGCTTAATGCACTGTTGCAATAACATTTGGAGTGTGTACTTCTGGCTGTGACTGTCAAATAGGCTGATTGATTTGGCAGCTTCAGCTGAAGTTGTGCATTTAAGATTCATGCAATCTTTCGCAACTGCCAGAAAACAGTTGTAGGCTCTGCTAGCTATATTATTTATGTTTGACATTACGCATACGCCTTGTTGTCTGGCTGGCGTGTATCAATGACACACTCGTTAATTCGTTTAGCTCGATATGAAAGCTGACACTTCTTATATTTTTTTTTCGTGGCACTTTGAGTACAATACACAAATACCTTTTAATCAGATTTTCATACCTGACGAATGTGCCGCAATGCGATACATTTGAAGTCTGCGCTTCCCGAATCTGCCCCCGTCTAATGTTTTGCCAGCGAATATCATGCGCTAAATTTAAATATAATTTATCAGCAGGCAGCTCAACAACTCAGCGGCGCAAAAGACAAATGATTGTCGTGTGTGGCGTGTGGCATGTGGCACAGCACAACAGTGGGTCCACCACTTGCACCCGGGTCAGGTGTGAACTCCACCACGAGCACTAAGAGAACTATGAATATTGTCTCCAGCTCTTGTCAGTGATAAATCAAAAATTGTACACGCTTCGCAGCAAATTCTTGAGCTGCACGTGCCACCTGGCCAAAGGCATATGCAACTTTAACATTTACTGAACAAGCTGCGACGGCAAATGAAAATCTAGCGACGCTTTGTTGCGGCTGCTTCTCTCCAAAGTGCAGCCGTAAATATTTCAATTTGCCTTCATTAACCGAAAATGGACGTGTGAGTGCTTGGGTGTGTGCGTGTGTATAAGTGTGTATAAGTGTGTGTGAATGTGCATTTAACTATTTTCTACCTTCCATTCCAACTGTATTTGTTTTGTATGTGCAAGCGTTTTGGGGTCGTTCCCTTTGCCCTCAAGTGTGACCAATTTCAGAAATAAATGAAATTTGATATTTTTCAAATCTGTCCCATGCTCGGGTTAAATGTGACATTCCAAAAATTATATTCGCAAATTAAATCATGCGAAATTTAAAAGGAAAATGGATAGAATGAGACGATTGAAAAATGTTGCCGTTTAAACTATTGGTTTGGCTTAGTATTCAATTAACATTTTTAAACTTATTTTTTAATTTTTCATATTTTATATCCCAATTTACTGCTGAAAAATGTATGTCAGTTGAATGGAACAAAAATCAGTTTCATTGAGATTTTAAAAATTATAATAGAGTTTGTGGCCTATATACGTAAATCCTTTACTAAAATTAATTAAAATGCTTACATGAAAATTAATATTAAAAATTATAGTACAAATTATTATATTGATTGAGGTAATAAAAATGATAAAAGTAGTGATTATTGGAATAATAAAAATAAAAGTTTTAATTATGGTAATAAACATCATTCTAAAACTAACTTTTGAGAATTTAAAACGAGTTACATTTAAAAACTTATTATTTTTCCAGAAATTTCGAAACCCTTTTATTACTTCCTCATAAGAAAAGTTATTAAACCTTATCAGAACATAATTTAACATTAACATAATTTGGGTTAACTCCTTTGAAACTAAGTTTTAACTTTAATTATGACACTTTGGTTAATTATATTAATTATGTTAAGAACTCACCTTTCGTAAATATTATAACAAATTAATCGAAAACTGCAATGCAATCAGATGGACATTCCTTTAAGGAAACCTTTATTCTCAACACTTTGCACTCGCCACTCGTAGACTTTGCTGTTCGGGATGTGCCTGAAAAGGTGTTTTAGGCCTCGGACAGGACACTTGTTGACCGTGGAAATGTGAAACAGTTCTGTGCAAATGTTTGGCGAAACATCCGGTTTTATATGGTTTGGCCAACAGCCGACAACCGACAAACGACAACCGACAAGCGACGGCCAACAGCCGATGTTGTCCTTTGTCAAGGATTTAAGGCAGGCAACAGGCCAAAGTCTCTGCATGTTGCTGTGCGGCTGTGTGGGTGTTGTTGAAGCAGCCAGCAGCAACAAGTGTTGCTGCCGCATGTCTATGCAACATGTTAGCTGGCAACAGTTGCTGCCACCCATACAAAAACGTATTTCGGTGCTATTTCTGTTTTTCTAATCGTTCATGAAGTGAAAAGAGTATATATATAGTATATGTCTTGCTGTCCGTCCGTCCCTTTGTACGAACCGAATTTTTCTCATATATCAAATAAAAATCTCATAACTTTGTCAAAACTGAACCGATATTTAAAATAAAAAGTTTTTTTTTTTTTTTTTGGTAGATTATCATATACCCTTAATAATAAGAATATTTTTTCAAAATTTAGAATTGCAAATTTATATTTTTAATCGATTGTGGCTGTCACAATTTGTATAAAAACAACATTAAAAGTGATTCTGAGGGTGTCAAACCTGTAAAAATCATGCTCCACAAAATGTTTGACATGTAAAGCTTTCGGAACTATAGCTCCCATATTTCAAACTTCCATAACATTCTAAAAACTGCACCGATTTTCATGTATGTTGGCATTTTGGTCATGGTTTGTCCTCTAGATTTGTTTGGTAAAACATCAAAGAGTCATGGTTTTTTCTGTGAACGAGTATTGCGCTGTCGGTTACACGTGACTGCAAATTTTTTTTTATATTTTTTTTATGCTATTTATTTACTGTTAAACTGCAAGCTGCAGATAGCGACAATAGCCTTGACAATGTCAGCCTTCCCCTCCCCCTGCCCGCGTTTCGGTTGTGATATGTTTGTTTGTTATGACAGACAAACTGTCAGACGGAATTTCCCACAAACAATGGCCAACAGGCAGTTGCATTGTGTTGGCCAAATGTATGATTATTAACTGTCTACATTTGCATATATGCATGTATATATAGCATAGAGTATGGTATAATATGGTATAGTAAAGTCATCTGGTTTTGTGGCCACACAATGACGCAGCACAATTCTGCGACGCCGCTTTGCTGGTAATTCAAGCGCCAAATTGTATGCAAATCGCCCACAATTGTTATGTTCCGCCCATTTTTAAGTTAAGACAGACGAACATCCGTTGCCCCAGTCCACAAGCAACGGCGGCCCGGCTCGCGTCCAATTAGCCTGGTCTACAACTTAAACTGGGGGTCTACGTGTGCGTATGCGGTATAATTTGGCCTCGTCGCCAGTCGCTTATGGTGAGTTTTATGGCCCTGTAACGGGATACATTGTGGCGCCTTCAGCATCCCGACTCGTCTGCCCGCCTTCTGCGACCCACTCCTGCAGCACTTCTTGGCCATTTGCTGTGTGGGCATTTTGTAAGCGGAAGTCTGTAATTACGGCCACACTTTGAAAGACCAAGTTTTTGTGCTTTGTGTTTTTTTTTTTTTGTGTTTTTCGTGTTTTTTGTTGCTTGGCGTGTCTCAATTTGAAGAACACTCCCATCGACCCGGCCAAAATGCGGATGATGACTTGCAGCAAATGTGTCAACTATTGTCTGCTGGTTCGTTTCTTTTTAACGATCACCCAAAATCAATAGCAACATATTTGCATTGATAAATATGCATGATGACGACTCCATTTGCATAAATGGTTAACTCTGCGAGCCTCAACGCTCAAGTTCAAAGCGTTTTCTTGACCGAGAGCGTGGACCCCGTCGCGTTGTTCGTGTGCCAGTCCATCAGTGAGTAACACTTTCAAAAAGCCACTAAATATAGGAAATTAAGATTGGCATGCTTAAATTTATTTCGAGTGAATTTTCTATACCCTTTCCCAGCCCAGTTTAACTTAAACCATATAAATGTATGTCATTTCTTTAGAGATATTTTCTTATATATATTTTTTTTAAACTTTTTTTTTATAAAAGCATTTTAGCATTTGAATATATTTTACCAATTATTGTATAAAATTTAAAAAAAAAGAATAAAATTTTTTAAATATAGTTCCCAACATTAATTGTTTTTGTGCATAATATTATTGTAGTTGCCGTAGTAAGTGTTTTTTTTTTTTATTTAACTAAAGGGTATTTGCTGCTTAGCATATTTATGTAAAATGTAAACGATTCAAATATTCAACAGCTGAATGGATTAAAAAAAGCTCTATCTAGAAGTCATCAAAAATGTATCTTAAGATAGGCGACAACATAACCTGATTAGCTCTGGTGAGGACCACTTGACAACCAGCTGCTCCAAATGCCAAAAGTCGTTATTTATAGGCCTTAGGTGGTCAACAAATTGTAGCTATTAACTTTTTTTTAAGATTTAGTTAGTTGGCACTCGTTGTCTTAGGCCATTTGAAAGCGCAGCCAATGAATTTGATGTCAATGCCATTGTCGAATTTTCGTCTTAACTATTGTTTTTTTATTGTTTATTTTTAGTTTTTTTTATGTTATGCGTTTTGGAGTCAACAAGTGTAACTAATAAGTAATGACCAGGTTATCCATGGCCAATTCTGTCTAATTAATGAGCACACACTATAAATTTATGCATGTGTGTGTGCTATAAAGATTTATATAAGCAAACACCAGACGTAACATGTGCGCCATAAACATAACATAAATTCAAAGCTTGGACGATCAAATGTGTGCTGTGTTGGCAGTTGCGTCATGTTCTAAACTGCATGGGAAATCAACAACAATTTCAAATATTGAGCAATAACGGTAGTTGCAGTTGTTTATTGAAAGAAGCTTTTGCCGGGCAGCAGCCGCAGCCGCAGCAGCAGCAGCTGCGATCGTTTACTTAGAGCGCGGTCTACGATCAAATGAAAACAAAAACGAAACTGAGAAAGCGTCGCACAGTAGGCGCAGCTTGAACCTCTGACCGGGAGAGACGTAAACGCCACGCCAGGCTTGGCCGCTGGGCAGCGACTGTGACTGCGACGGCGACGTCGACGGCGACTGAGCGACTGCAGCAGCGACTGAGCAGCAGCTGCAGCTGCTCTTGGCGCTCGCTTGCTTTTGCATACTCGTACATGGGCATATTTGTTTTTGTATGTCAACTCCGTCGCTCTCTCGCTTTTTCTGAGTGAGTGTGAGTGCGGGGCCAGCTAGTTTTGGGAGATCATTGTGTCTGTGTGTTATAAACTTGCCGATACGATACAAAGCGATGCTTGGTTTAGTTTTTTTTTTTTTTTTCGTATTATTCACTTAGCTGTTTTTGTTTTCTATTGGGCTGCGGTTTGGTGTTTTGAGTGCGAGGCTCTTTTTTCCTAATTTGAAGCCGAGTTCGTTCAGTTGGTGTTTAGCATTCAAAGCGCGCGTACGATTATACGAATACATGCCGCTAGCCTGAGCGCATCCTGATAAACTGATAAAAAGATAGACCTTAATACAAAGGTAGTGTCACGTAAACAATTATATTTTATATAATAAGTTGAAATGCATGCAAGTCGTTAAACCTGTGCTTTGAGTGATTTTGAATAAACTAAGTGCGCTTCATTAATGTGCTTAATTTAATGACTGGCAGTTATCGTTTAACAATCGAATTTAAAAATTAAATTTGTAGTAGCTTTAATTTTCAGTTTTAGAGCCTATTTTTAATTGTTGGCAAGTGTCAATAAAGTAATTTTATTTTTTATTGGGCTGTAAAATCCGATTTGTATAGTTTTATAAATCTTCTAAACATTTGGTTTGGTTGGAAAATTTTCCAAATGTTAATAACATTTGAGCACATTCCTGGTTTTTTTTTTTTATTCATGATCATTCCTTCTTTCGTTGACATCTTTGGCTTGGCTCAAACTGGTTGCTCAACTCTTAGCCAAATACCCAAAAATGCAATTTTACAACTCTGCAGCGGGGATTTTCTTTTTATTTTTTCGGCAACTGCCAAAACTATATTTAAGTTGTTGTTGTCCCATGTGCTTCATGCCAGCATGTGGCGTATGTGGTCGAAAGCCTTTTGCTATACTCTGTCTAAAACAGTTTTATATGGGTTTCGGTTAAATATATATATATTATATATTTTATTGAAAAAAAAAAAAAAATGTATTTCTAGAATTTTCATATACATATGTACATAGCTCCCCCGCTCTTGAGTGGAGCTGTGTCAGAAGCAATAATGTCCTGTTAGCTCCGCTTGGCACTTTACTTTTTAATTTAAAGTCTTAAATATTTATTTCCACTGTGTAATTGCTTAAAGAACTTAAAAGTCTAAATAATTGACTGAATTAGTCCTGTTTTACTTGTTCAATTTAATTTGTTGCATTGCAAATTAACCAAATGGCGTGTGAAGAGTGTAAAAAGCGGCTGTAAACGATTCGTTTCGAGCATTTTCTTGTTGTCTTACGGTTTTTATCTGGGAAACGTGCACATGCACATCTGATGACGAGCAGGCTCTTAACGGCAATCAAAACAACAACCACAACAATGAATTGCACTGAAAATCGCTTTGGAATGACACTCAACACATACTCTGGCAAGCTCGTACCGAAAGCTCGCATAGAGTCTGTGATTCCCCTGCCCCGTTGCGATAGACGTGGCTCACTTTGAAGCTCGTGTGGCTTTGTCTGACCCGGCAGTGTCTGAATGACGGGCCAAACGTTTGCATAAATCGCATCGCCTTGGGATGTGTGGAAAGATGTTGTTGTTGTTGTTGTTGTAGTAATGGCAAACTGTATAACGTATAACGATATCGTTACCATTTTTTCTCCACACGGAATTTTCCATTTGGCTACTGCCATAAAAATCCATTTAATTGCAACAGTTTGGAAAAAGAGCTGGAGATCGTGCGCGGTGTGTCATATCGGCACTGCATCAAAGGCCCTCCAGCCAGCCAGGTCAACGGGCAGCGCAAGCCATGTCGGAGATTTGTAACATCTGGCTAGCAGCTGATAATTGCAGTAGGGCCCCAATTGCGTCACGAATTTCGCGTTCGTTGCCTGAATCTTTGGTTTCTTAACACTCAAAATGAAACGTTTGAAAAGTTGTCGCTGAATTCTGATGACAAACGGAACTGCAAAACAACGTGGCTAATGATTGTGATCTTGGCCCGCGCTTTGCCATTCTCGCCTCGGCCAATGCTAAAGCTATTAACGAATTTTCAATTTGGGCCTAGACAAAACACCGTTGTGAAATCTCATCAAAAACTAAGCGATCGTAAAATGAACGAAAATACCGTTTTGTTGTTATTTTTGTTGTTTTAAGACTTTGGGGCTACACTAAGTAGCAAACAGGTAACAATTTTAAGTACGCAGCTGCCGACGCTTATGCAAAGTTCACTAATATAAAACTTATAATTATATTGCATACTATGGACTCTGGCATTTATGGTGGAACGTGTCAGAAAGCGCAATCGCTTTTACCAACAGGTTCCGCTAACTGTTTGAAGGACACGCCGTTGGCCAGCTAGTTAACGCCCAATTTGGTGGCGGTGGCGGAATCGCTTGAGTGCACTCACAAGCTCACTATCATGGCACACATGCTGGCCGTAAGCAGCCAACCAAGTTGCTGCTGGCCCAGCTATTGCAATCGCTAACTTAATTGGCCCACATGTGCCACACGGCGTATACGCAATATGCGACTTGGTGTCAATTTTTGTTCGCTGCTCGCTGATTTTGCGGCTAGTTGGCTCCGTGGTGGTCACAAAGCGTGGCGCGACGTTGACAATCGACGAATTGGCCAGCAACTTGACGCTTAACATTGAGGACAGCAGCCGTATCAGATGCGAACTGACAAACTGCTAAGTCCAAAAACCTGTTGATCACTCAGCCAAGATCAAATAAAATTATAGTGCACTTGATTAACACCACTTAAGCTAACGACGAGGGCATTTTTTATTATTTATACTTCGCTTAACTCTTGCAGCAGCCACGTCTGACGCAAAATGGCCGCTAAGCCGAAATTTGATTTCGAGAAGGAGGGCAACCTGACCATAGGACACGTGGATGAGAATGAAATCGATCGCGTCGCGGAAAGCTTTAAAGGACGCAGCCTGTTCATAACGGGCGGCACGGGTTTCCTTGGCAAGGTGCTGGTGGAGAAGCTGCTGCGGTGAGTATAAATAATGGAGAGAGCTGTGTATTTTGCATAGGCTAGCATGATATTTGGTATATATCCTTGCACTAAAGGATAACATAGTTAAACTAAAATTGAGTTAATATATATACCATTTGTTGTTGCCATATTTTGTTTTCCGTTGACTCAGTTTGTAAAGCAAAGTCTGGTTTAAGTTTATGAGCTAATAAATAAACAACTAAGAACGTTTCAGTCGGGTGTAACCGACAGCGCAATACTCGTTCACAGTGTAATAACAACCAAAACATATTCCCTACAATTATTTGTTAACATGTCACTTTTAGTGTTGTTTTTTTATAGTATTTGTGGCAATCCCAATCAATTAAAAATATAAATTTGCAATTCTCAATTTTTTTTTTCCAAAAATAAGTAAACATTTTTTTTCCAAATTATGTAATGATTTGTATTTAACAAAAAAGAAATGTTTCTTAAATAATGAATATATTTTAAATGCTGACTTAATCTAGAGGACAAATCATGGCCAAAAAGCCATCAGATATGAATATCTGTTCAGTTGTGACAAAGTTATGAGAGTTTAACATATGTCAAAATTTGTGTCAAGCCCAATATACTCTTCAGACGTCGTGAACAAGTATAAACAATTTTCGTAATAACAAGAAATCAGAGCTGTTATGGGAATTCCAACGATTGAATACCCTTGCAAACTTATTGCAGTTGTGCAATACAAACATATTTCTATGCCATCAGGAAAAATAATAATCTATGTCGAGTATCATTAAGATAGCTTCAAAATTCGATTAAGAACATATGTATTTATTTATTAGTATACTCATTACTCAATGCATATATACAAGGGTAAAAAGATCATATATTCACAATAAATAATACTAGAATCTGCGACTAGATTTAGACTATAAGATCCGTGCTCAACTTGGCCTAGGCGTTGCATAATATTCCACATTTTTAATTTATTCATTCGGATAAATGTGGGCGGGCGGGTTGGCTAACTGCGGTTGACTGCGTTAGCTGCGTTGCGTTGGCCAACAGCTGCTGCCGGCACACGTGACCTCAATAATTCTCAATGAACTGAGATTAAGCGTTATTAATTTTGCAGCTCGTGCGGCGAACTGAAGCGTATTTATCTGCTCATACGACCCAAGAAGGGCAAGGATCCGCAGGAGCGCATTAAGGATATATTTCAGAATGTGGTAAGCAGCAGGCCAACTAATAAATAATAATAATCGCTGGCCCAATTAGCCAACAAGTAACTAACCAACGCAATAAAATGCGCCTCCCAGTTGTTCGACCAGGTGAAACAGCGGCGCGGCGAGCAGCGCATATTGGAGCAGGTGGTGGCCATCGCCGGCGATGTGATGCTGCCGGGCCTGGGCATTTCCGAAGAGGATTTGGCCACGTTGCGCAAAGAGGTATCCATTGTGTATCATTGCGCCGCCACAGTTCGGTGAGTAGCAGGAAACGCCAGTCAAACTCTTATCCAATCTAACGTTTCTCTGACGTTTCTCCGATGTTTCTCTGATGTTTCTCTGACGTTTCTCCCAGCTTCGATGAGCCGCTGCGCAATGCTGTGTTCATGAATACGCGTGGCACCAAGTACATGCTGGAGCTGGCGGCCACTCTCAAGCATTTGGACTTCTTTGCCTACTGCTCGACGGCCTATTGCCATCTGCATGTGAAGACGCTGTACGAGAAGCCCTACGATCCGCCCGCCAATCCGCACAAGGTGATTCAGGCCTGCGAGTGGCTGTCCGATGACGAGGTGTCCCTGATTGAGCGCAAGATTCTGGGTGATATACCCAACACCTATGCGTATACCAAGTCCCTGGCTGAGGCTTTGGTGGTCGAGAAGTTCGCCGAGTTGCCGGCGGTCATACTGCGTCCGTCCATAGTCATACCCATTTGGAAGGAGCCCATACCCGGCTGGACGGACAATATTAATGGACCCACCGGCCTGCTCATTGGCGCCGGCAAGGGTGTCATACGCACCATGTACTGCAATTCGTCCGGCTATGGTGACTTCTTGCCCGTGGATGTTGCGGTCAATGGCATTTTGGTCGCCAGCTGGCGTAACATTACAGCGGGCACGGATGAAACGAATCGGGTCGCGCACATGACCTCATCGAATGACATCAAAGTATCCTGGGCAGAGATCATCGAGCTGGGCCGTTGGGTTATCGAGAACAAGGTTCCCTTGAACGGTGTGGCCTGGTATCCAGGCGGCTCCATGAAATCCAACTATTGGGTGCACTACGTCTGCATGATACTCTTCCAATGGCTGCCAGCCCTGTTTGTGGACGCCTTGCTTTGGCTATTGCGCTATCCGCCCGTGTAAGTAAAGAACACGATATGGTGAAATCGCTGAAAGATAATAATATTTAATTTTAATCCATCCACAGACTTTGTCGTGTCCAGAATCGCATTTCCAAGGGTTTCGAAGTCTTTGAGTACTATGCCAATAATGTGTGGAGTTTCGACAATTCGGAGGCAATCAAATTACGGAAGCTGATGAACAATAAGGAACGAAAAACATACGTCATTGAGAAGATTGATCTGGATCTGATAGATTATTTCACCAACTGTGTGTTGTGCGCGCGTCGTTTGATACTCAAGGAATCGGATGAATCTATACCGGCGGCCAGGCGGCACATGAAAATGTAAAAGCTCTACTTTTATAATCAGTTTTGCATGATGATATCTATTTTCGTATCTCATTACAGTATGTGGTTCGTGGACAAGCTGTACAAGGGCATGTGGCTCTTTGGCATTCTGTATATGCTCTACAGATGTTTCTTTGCCAGCTAAGACTTTAATTCAGTTTAGTTAAGTGCTTGAGACCAAAATTGTGCCCCAGCCGCTCGTTATGCCGTATTTGATACGTTTTGTTATGTCTTTAAGTTTTTCTTAGTTATAGTTGGTGCTGATTAGCTGTCAATAAAAATGTGCAAGTGTTTAGTAATAAGTTTTGAAATGCAGCAAATAAAACATTGATATTCGACACTCAAATAATTAAATTTGTCGGCGCCAAGTGTGATTTAAATATTGCTGCTCAGATTTGCAATTAGTTTGTTATCGGTGCACACATCGCGTGTTGCGCATCAGGTGTTGGCATGCGATATATCGATAGCAACAGCTGCTATAGTTATCGCTCACATATTTTACTGAGAGGTGTACACACTTTTTCCTCAGCCGACCAACAACTTTCGCGTTTGCAGTTCACATAAAAAGCTAACGAAAATTAACTAAAAATGTTGGGCCGCAGCAGTGTAATTGCACGCAATTTCTCCCAGTCGATGGTGCGCCACAGCGGCCATGGAGGCGTTCCCGGCGAGGTAAGTAGTAGCGATCAATTGCGGCGCATTTTGGTTACATAATATACCTATAAAACATCTGCACGTAATCCTGTCGGAAAATCGATGATATCATTAAACTATTATCGAATTACAGAACCTGCCCTTCGGCCTACACAACAAGTATAGGATCACCGCTTTGTTCACCATCGGCTGTGTTCTGGGCTTCGGCTCCCCCTTCCTCATCGTCAGGCACCAGCTGCTCAAGAAGTAAACGGGCCTGGTAGCAGCCCCGACGGCCGCAACAGCAACAACAACAACTACACAATATGTAAGGTTAGTTTTAGATATCGATTATTTGTCGCTTACTAACGTTAAATTTGAATGAACTTTTGCAGATTTCGTTGTTTGTTGTTAGCAGCCATGCCGTATTTTGTGTTACAGCTTAACATTAAGTCAAAAGTTTAAACGTAATAAAGTTACCCAGAAACTAAAGACCGAACGTGCGTTGTTTTCCTTAGCTCCAAGTAGGTCGTGAAAAACCTGGGAAAACCTTTTGTAGTTCGTTGTGTTTTTAGGTCAGACAACAGTAATATTTCGTCTAGTCTAGAACGCAAATTTTAATATTTTTTTAAATCAGCTAAGGACTCGAAAACGCACAAGTATTTTAAATATGTTTGCTTTGCGCGCTGAGGTTCGCCGAATGTGCGCCCCACTTATCCGTAATATGTCCAGTCATGGTCATCCCGGCGGTGTTCCGGGCTTGGTAAGTGGTTGTGCAGAATATGTGTGAATTACATCAATTAGTCAACAGCTATCCTATGTGCTCTGACAAATAGAACCTGCCCTTCCGCAAGGGAATTGAGAGCCCCATTCGCTTTACTATCTTTTGGCTGGTGCTTGGCACTCTGGGATTCGGTGCTCCATGGCTGGTGGTTCGCCATCAAATGCTGCGCAGTGTCACCGAGAAGCCGTAAGCGATATATTTATGACATTGATCACAATTAACCAATAAATTTGTAGCCAAGAGTAGGAGACAAATTCACACGATGCAAATCAAGCCGCCCCCCAATACAATTAAACAATATAATTATGTACATTTTTTGACTTGCTTTCAAATGTGACAGAGTAAACCGATTTGGCTGGCATCTAGGTATATCAATAAAGAATTTTACTTTATGTGGAGGAAATTGCACATCTCAATTTTATTGTCGTTTTACTTTTGTAGTTGGCGTGTAAAAAATATATACTATATATATCAATTTCGGTACAAATTGGCGCCTATTGCAGGCGCTCTTTATAACAATGATGATCATGGAAATTCGTTCTCAATTGTCTAGGAATTACAAGTCTTCCCTGCCGCCAAAATCATATTCGTCCTGGACGGGCGCCTCGTCGCAATATTTGGCTTGCTCTGAACAGATTTTAATATCCAGATCGTCGCCCAGCTCCTCGGCTTGAAATGCTTTCAGGAATGTCTCCTCGTTGTCTTCGAGCACCTCTAGACAAAAGTGGCCCAGGCTCTTGTTGAGGTCGCCATCCTGCACGAAATCGACGAGCGACGATTCCGGATTCATTTTGCCATCGATTATCATCTTGAGCAAGGTAAATTTGCCATTGCTCTTGTAGGTGGCCTTCAGATAATCATCCATTTTTTCACCTGTGTGTGAAATATAAATTAAATATTTGTCCCTTAAGTGACTATGTCAGCTACTTACATATCTTCTCCATAAGCTCCGTCAGAAACATCTCGGATTTAATATAGCGCACGCGCTTGCTGATGGAATTGCCTTGGGCGTCCAGCCGGAAGCCGCTGACGTCGACCTTCTTATTGGCATCTTCCTTGGAAATGGCCTCCTCCAACTCCTGCACCGTCGCCTTGCACACTGAAAGAAGGGTACAGTCAGTAAATAGTTTTAAATGGCAACAGGTTGGTTGTTTTTTTTTTTTACCATGGCATTTCACTTCTTTCGATGTGAAACTGTAGCCCTGCGCTTGAGTTATGGCCAACACCAGAAGGCAGCATAGAAGCACGTTTATCGCGGACATCATTTACAACTACTTAACAATTATTTAATTTATTTTATTCACAACTATTTAAACCACGTCAGCACAACGCGAGCAATTGGAACGTGCTTGGCCCGTATGATAATTGATACACTGGGACTAATTGTGGCGACAGCTAAGGCGACGTCAATAGTACAAACTGCTTTCAATAATCACTTGAATGTTTCGTTGCCCACATGAGTTTAGGAGATAAGAATGGAGGTGTTTACTGCCTCTCTTCTTCAGTCAACAACAAAATAACAAAAAGTTAACCAGTTGCGTTCCGTGTACAGCAGCAAAACTTAACAGTCTGCTGAGCTGCTATTAACAGCGAGCATACATTATTTTGGGCTAAAAAGCCGGCACTTTTTTAACTTGCACCTGGAAAAAAAAAACTTTAATTAAAGAGCAAAATAATTGTATAGTTAAAATGTGCCTATAGACAACAATTAGTTTCAAAGAAATTAAGCGACAGAGACAAATTTAAATTCAACAGCTGCTAAGTAGCAGTGTCTGTAATAGAATATAATGTTACCATAACAGACCAAAAACACCGCTCAGCTGTTCCTAACATTATCGATTACTGAGGCAGTCTGTCGATTTATTTCAGTATCTAGTATTTTCTGATATTATTGCGCGCACATTTGAAATGCTGCTGGCATGTTTGTCCACAGTTTCATTCTCATTAGTCAACCGTCTCTCAAGGCTCTCCTACGTTTGTGTCTTGACATTAAATATTATTAGTATATGTTTGAAATGCGCAATACTGACAGCTAAGTGTCAGTGTAAGCGAAGAAACTCTCGCGAGCGGTTCTTTGAGACGCTATCAAGGCAAACACACAATTGCGCGGCTATAATTGCAAATAGAAATGAAATAAAGCAATCAGCAGTTGTTGTTGCTCCGGCCGGTTTCGTTTGTTGGTGTAACAGAACCTTTAACGCATTTGTAAATTAAAGCCCACGACGCTCGTAATTCTGTATTAATTCCTATAATTTTTATTAACAATTTCGTTTCGAGATCACGTATAATTGGCGTTAATTGAGCATGTGTCTGCTTCAGTGTTTCTGTTTGTGTTGCAGACTGTGCAATGAGCATCGTAGACTCCACACTCTTCCCTCCTGTCGTTGTGTTTATTCATTTAATTGATAAGAATAAGCATTGTGCGCGCAGTTCAGTGTAGCTCTATACTACACAAGTTGAGTGCTCGCTTGTATTTGCTTAGCTATATTATACACATGATTAGTAAATATGCATTTTGCGAAATTTCACAATTTTTAAGAATGAAATCAACTTTTGCTATCATTTCGTTCCCTTCCTCGTCCACAGCCGGCGTCGTTGGCATCTAACGTGCTGCTCTGACCCGCAACTGTTGGCTGTTGGTGATCCCGTCCGCTCGCCCCGCTGCCATGTGCGATAAGCCTGCTCATTAGATGCTTCTAAACCCATATAAATATAGAATTTGTGTGAAAAGTTAAGTAAACAGAAACGACACGTTTCTACGCCAAAGTTATGCTGTCTGCCGCCGCCGTTTTGAACTAAGTATAAACTATCGACTTGCAATAAAATTAAATAATATGAAAAAATATTCTCTGGCGCCCCATATCGGCGAGTAGGCGAACCTCTGCCATCTGAGAATGCGGTGAACTGCTAGAACTGGGTGATAATCTTTTAAAAATCGTGACAGATAAAAGATATTGGTGTTTGAGCCCCTATGTCCTCATGGAGGATATATAATAATCTTACAAAAAAAAAAAGCTGCACATATGATTCCGAGTTCCACATAAATATATTTATTTGTATTACATCGCGATATATTTTTAGGTGTATATTTTGTTGAATCAATTAAAATTCATTTGAGGCGCCATCTAGCGGCAATAGCACACGATAACGTTGCGCGCACGTCTGTAGCAGCGGCAAGCGGCGCGTTTTTGGCGGCTATGCGAGTCGACAGCCGCCACATCCTTGCGTGCCTCCTCGCGTAGGAGTTGGGCAACAGCTACCTCGACATCTGAAGGCCCCTCCGCTCCAATCACCGCCTGGTCCTCCTGCTCAGTTGCTGGCTCGCTTGCCTGAAGCTCTATTGGCTCTTGGGCCACGGGTTCTGCCAGGGCCAAGCACACCAGCACAGCCAGAACGGTCAGGAATACGGTCATCTTCATTTTGGTTGATTCTCAATTTGTTTTTTTTTTATCTGTCTAAGACTTCTATGCAGCTGCAGTTAGTAATGTAATAATCGGTAAAGTAACAGGTGCTTATATACCCGAAAGGTAGCCTAGCCTATATACTTGTATATTGTCATCAAGATAAGTTAGGGGACTTTCAATAGGTAAATTTTCTGATTTATTGTTGTGGGTGGACGCAGTTCCAGTTTTTAGATGTGCATCAGTTATCATTGGTCAAATATAGGCAGAGTGAATACAACTTTATTGGTTGTGAAAATCACGTTCTCGATAAACTGAAATGATATTCAGGGGAAACATCCATATACCAATGTACTATTTGTGCTAAGTATGTTTATAATGGTTTGCTTATCGGTTAAAAGGTTCCTGAACAAAGCCACATCACATCCTTTAAACCTGAAAGTACCGTGCGTTGTAAAAAACTAGCCTCGAAGTCAGTTAAATAAAAATATGTATTTTGTTTTTTTAATTTAATCTGTAAATATCAATATTTTAGCGACGGCAAACACAAACAGCTTTATCGTTACAATAGCCGCCGCTCTTGCCCAGGGCAACGCAGTGAGCGGCACAGGCCGAGTGATTCACACTGAAGCCGCTCAGCAGATCGCAGGTGGCACGCTTCTGGCGACTGTGGAGGTCCGCAACGGGCTCAACGGCCACTGCCTCCTGGTCTAGGGTCTGCGCCTGGGCCAAGCACACCAAGAGAGCCACAACGCCAAGGAATATGGTGAACTTCATGTTGCTCTGGGAGGGTATTCGATGCTGCTGCTAAAACTGAACTACTGATGATGTTCGTTGCAGTCGCAGCTGGCTTTTATACGCCCAAAGCTTGGCTTTACCAAGGTTCAACATCATATGAAGTATCAATAATCCAAGGGAGTTCCCATCGGGGGAAGTATTTTTCAAAAACATATATAAGCTCAGTTCTAGGTATACACAGTATATATCAGTGCTGATAACAATATTCACTTATAGTATAGTCGTATCGGCACCACGGTTAACATAATTTCCATGCAGTTAGGTTAGGCAATATATTAGCTTTTTTTTAGTTCTAAGAAAATTCGCTTTGACTGTACATGCCAATGATCGACATTCTGCATAAGCAACAATTCTTTACAAAATTTTATTCTTTTCGAGAAAAGGCCCAATTAATTCGGCCATCGTTTGTTTTGATTAGCGCTCAAGTTTTTGGTTCTCGCACAATTGCCACGATTTCCAAGTGTTTAATGGTTTTGCAAGTGCGCAGATTCGAATCTTTTGTACAGATGCAGATACAGATACAGATACAAATAGTTTCAGCCGAAATGTGTTTTCACAAAAAAAAAAAAGAACAGCCAAGCATCACAAAATGATTAGTTAAGTACACAAGCGGGCGTAATAATGTCTGTGTGTGTCTGCTTTGTATCTGTGTATCTTTGTATCTATAACTATTCATATTGTATCTGTATCTGCATCTGTATCTGTATCTGTTCTGGGCTTTTTGTTCTGAGCACACAAACAACGGGGCTACCAAATGCGTCTTCATCCATGGCCATTCGACTGTGGCTATTATTATTGACACTGCTCAAGTGGTTTCTTCTTGTATACCCTGTACGCGCTCCCCCTTCCACCGGGCTGTTTACCTTTGTTATCGTCGCTGTTGTATTGAATTTGGCGTCATACTGTCTGCCAGTCGCAGTCGCTGTCTGAGCCTCCGTTCGTCCCCAGCCCCAGAAGACTCTTAATATCTATAGCATGTTCGGCCATAAAAGAAGACCACAAAAATACGCTGCGAACAAGCGACCGAAAACAATGGGCAACAAGGGCCAGTCGGGGGCAGACACACACACACACACACACACACACACTCGAACACACACTCGCCCGGTCAGTGGCAAGGGCTTGGGACGCTATCGTTAGTTGCCGTCACACTGTCTGGCAGGTTTCACACCGGCAACGGCAACGGCAACGTCACCGGCAGCTCTATAAATCACAGACGTGCGACTGCCTGGCGAGAGGCAGGAGCTGTCTCAGTCCCGGTTCCAGTCTCAGTCCCAGTCGCAAGTACATAGCTCACGTTTTTCCTTTTCTCCTTTTTTTTGTTTTTTTTTTTTTTTGTATTTAGCCTTTCGGGCTTGCCTTTGCTAGAGCCACAGCTGGCCAGGGTCCACAGATCGCGTCGATCCCACCAACTGGCTTGTTTTGTTTTAGCCGTTGTTGGTGTTGGTGAGGCAACCTCTTCAGATATACAAAGGAAGATAAATTTCACACTCAAAACTCGCACATCAACAGAGTTTCTGAGTGTGTGTGTGTGTGTGTGCTGAGGATCGTCGCGGCTGTCGGGGCCGCCTTTATGCTAACCGCTGTCCAGGCCATTCCGTCGTGGCAAAGAAGGTGAAGAATAAAGATAAGATATGGCAGTAGACACTGCCAGACACTGTGGCGACATCGACATTGTCGATTCCCAATGCTGACCAACTGTGTACGATCGCCACGATCGGCGCTCTCCCTCTCGCTCGCTCGCTCAGTTCGCCCTCTCTCTCTGTGGTGCGGCGGGCGCTGTCGCTGTTTCTTTCCAACGCACACACTCACACACATGCTCGCACTCTCTCGCGGGCCACTTTAGGCCACTCTCGGCCGCAATATACACATATATATATATATATATAGTATATATATGTTCCCGGCTACTCCTATTGAACCGCTTGTGGCTCAGTCGTATTTGAAACTTGGCGACGCACGGTTTGGTTTTTCAGTTTTCAGTCTCTTGTTGGGCTTTTCACTCGCTGCCAGTGTGTGGATAATTTTTTGCGAAAAAAAACAAACACCATCGACAACAACAACAGCCATCATAAGTTCATATAAAGCAGAAATCCATTATACTTATAAACAAACCGAATACTCGCATGCATATACAGAGTATACATATGTGTAGTATACATCTCTATACCCGAACTGGCCAACAGTTACTAAAAATAGCCGCGGATATCGATAAATAAATAAACGCAGACAACAATTTTCTACCACACCCACGAATTTTGAATTGCGATTTAGTGCAAAAATTTAACAAAAAAAAAAATAAAAAAAAATAAAAAAAACAAACCCAAAACAAACACTTTAATTATAAACCATATCTAAAATAGCACGTACATATAATGCACTAATACCACTGTGAAACAAAAACAATTTTATTGAGATTCTTTCAAAATGTTTGTGAGCTGTTTACCCATTGCACTCTGCATGGTGCTTCTGACCACGGGCGGCAGGAGCTTGGAGCAGTCGAAGCCTCGACACGATCTGCCGGTAAGTTATAGCCACGCTAAGAACATAGCTAGCAGGGGTTACAAAGGCACCACAAAATCCCAAGAAAACACTTGAATATTCCAGGTATTAAGTGAGAAGAAGAAATAAAAAAGTGATTGGTCAGTCCCATTGCGCTCGCCTGATCGCCCACAAATTGTCTGCAGGCAGCTCCAGTTTGACTCGAACTCGGACTTTGACTTTTAGCTCCCACTTCTTGCTTGCCCCCCAATACTCTGCTGCACCTTTTTGTATCTTTTATTTGAAGAGCTGCCTTGCCGGCCGTTGTTGCCGCCGCGCTGTCTGCGATTTTCGCTTTGCCGGCAAAAGTTGGCAATACCCTTTGCCCATTCCCATTCCCATTCCCATCCCAAGCCCAATCGCCTGTTGCCTTGGCTTTGTTTTTGTTTCATCTGCCCGACGAACGTGTTTCTTTTTTCGTATTTCTTTTTTTTTTTTCGTTAAGAACGCGCTAAAGGAGAATCAGCGCAAAAAGAGCTGAGATGTAAAATATATAAAAATGGTCACAAGTCAAAAGCGTTTTGGCCTTTTGTTGGTGTGGGCAGGTAGGCTCTGGCAGCTGACAGCCCGTTGGCTCCGCCAGAGAGAGAGAGAGAAGCTGAGTTTTGCCATTGTCCATTACCCAGGTCCAGTCTCCAGTGTCCAGTGACCAGTGCCCAATGCCAATGCCACTAAACTGCCTGATGATGACAAAGTGTGAAGCAGTATTTCAAGTGTGTTGTTCTCGTTCTCCCAGTCCCCAAGCCCCTAATCCTACGAGCGTGAGAACTGTCAGTCAATAATTTTGTCGTTATCGATCGTAACAATCCTTGAGCTGTCGCCATATATAATTTGTGTGTGTGCATTCAAGCTGGCCGCACAGGGTGATCCGCGTATTGGCCTCTACAGAAAGTTATATATAGAATATTGATATTATCATATATATCATATTATGGCTGGCACGTTTGCGGGATAACGCCCTATTTCATACAGCAAAAATGCCATTTGCATTGCCAATTAGACATTGGCCAAGCCACTGGCGCCGCTTTTGGTCGATTCGAGGGAGTCGAACAAACTCCCAGATGCCCTACGAATTGTCAGGTATCATTCCGGGAACTCGCGTTACGATTGCAGACACAAAGCAGCTGCTGAGGCAGCAATATCTGCATACGGCTGAAATGTGTATATGGATATTGGCTGCTTTTCGTGTTTATCCATGTGTCTAATGTGGCTGTCAACAGACAACACAAAGCTTCAAAGTCACCTGTTCTCGCCCGATCCGATTACCGATTCTACCGATCAGCGCGTGCTCCAAAAATCAAACAGCCCTTGGGGCTAAACAAAATGGCTACTTGCTGCCTTCCAGCGAAAGCGAATTGTTCAGACTCTTTACCTACACACACACACACACAATGTGTGTTCATATGTGTGTGTGTGGGTCTTTATGGCAACCTGATAAGACGGCGACATGAAGCGTATTTGTTGTACAATTGAATAACATTTCTTTTTTTTTGGGCTACTGGTTTTGAGTTTCTTTCTAATGTGGGGCTTATAAATGATAATTGTTATGTGGTTCCATTGTAAAAGACTTGGGTGAGAGGTTTGGGTTTTCTTTTTTGAGGTGAGGGAAAAGAAATACAATAAGCAATGTTCCAGGAAACATCTGAATTTAGCCTTAACGGACTTTGGAACAAGTTATTATTAGGCACAATTGATGAATGAAGCTAGTTTACCTCCAATTATATTTTTGACGTTTGGAATGTGGAATGAAACATCGCCACAAAGCGCTGATTTAAATTATGGCAGTATGAAATATGAATTGTGCATTAAATGTAAATTCTATTTTGTAGCCAATTCAAAGAAAATATTTCTTCAATTAAAAATAAACGCATATATTCGCTATATATTAGTTTTTCCGATTCCACACTTTACGAGCACATAAAAATGCAAAGCTATAAACGAGTATAAGCCATAAAATAATTTTCAGACATGTATTTCAATTCGCATCGTAACATTTGCCGCGGTGCAACTTTAGTTTGCATATTTTTGAATAATCGTTACAGCTCTAAACTAATTAATGTCAAGAAATTTTTGTAGTTTATCTAAAGAGCAGCAAATCGGCGACAAAAGCCGCTGCAATGACAAAACTTAAGTGCTACGCAGTTAAAAAAAATAAAATAAAAAAAAACACAGAAAAATCCAATTTTTTTTTTTGGTCTAAACGAGAATCCGCACAATCAGCAGCGGGCTGTAAAAGCGGCAGCCAGTTAGTCTGGCCAATTGACCATAGTTTTTGGTCAGTTTCGTGTCGATTTTGGCTGGGAACTGGGCAGACATTCAAATGGTGCACATAATACGAGTACGAGCGATGCCATTCAAGTTATGGCCTGGCCACTTTGCTTTTCATATAAGCCACGTTTGTGTCTCACTATGCCCCAACCCCCAACCCCCAATCTCACCTGTCTTGCTGTGCGCTGCATGCCAACGCTTAGCGGCAACTGATTCGTATTCAAGTCGAGCATTGAGACGACTGCGACTTGAATTTGGCGACCATAAATGTAATAAATCATTTAACGCGTGCTTGATATTATTTACGATTTTGGTCTGTAAGCGCATACGGCGAATATTTTCTCATGTGCCCACTTCACACCTTTCAGCTGTCGCTGTCGCTGTCGCTGTCCGAGTGCGCCGCCAAGCAGGGCGAGTGCGACGAGAGCGAGGAGGGACCCGTTTGCGGCACCGACGACCAGACCTATCCCACGCGCTGCCACCTGCTGCGGGTGCAGTGCAGCGGCCACCAGGTCAGCCTCAAGCATCGCGGCAATTGCAAGGGTAACATCGCCTCAACAACTAACCAACTGCATTATATAACTTATCTAAATGGCTCTCGCTTTCAGGCTGCCTGGCGGCGCGTCAGTATGCCCAACGGGAGCGTGTGCGCAATCCGAAGATATTCTTTCCGCGCTGCCGCAACGATGGCAACTATGCGGCCGTCCAGTGCCTGAACGACACCGGCTGCTGGTGTAGCGACAGCAGCGGCAAACCCATCAAGAATACCACCACACGCCGCAGCCGGCCCAGATGCGCCGCATACAGGCGCAACAATCGCCGTCGGTCGCCGCAGCGCCAACTGAACATGGATGCGGATGCGGCCAATAGCAGCGCCGGTCATCGGCCGTGCAGCAGGGCGGATCGACAGGCGTTCAACCATCATCTGATCGAGGTGTTTCGCGACGAGCACGTGCGCTCCGGGCAAACGCTGGCGAACGCAGCCGGTGTCAGCGATGCCGCTGTGCTGGATTGGAAGTTTGCCCAGTTGGATGCGAATGCCAATCAGTTGCTGGACAGGCAAGAAGTGCGTGAGCTCAAGAAGCTTGTCAAGCGGGTGAGTGGCTGTCGCTGTCGCACATGCCTTGTAGACGTCACTCAGACAAGAAAACACAACTCTAAGCGTTATTTTGTATGCACATTATATCACACACAGTCGGTAAAGCCCAGACGTTGTGGACGTGCCTTTGGCAAGTACTGTGATGTCAACAGAGACGATAGCCTGTCCCGTCCGGAATGGACCAATTGCCTGGCCAAAGATGCCAGTCATCGTAAGTAGCTCTCTCCGTATATATTCTGAACTGCATGTACAAATGGGAGAGTCCTTGCACGTGTGAGAATTGCATAGAGCGGCTGTTTGAGAACAGTGCATGAAACAAATCTGGCAAATCTCACACATAAATAACGGGCATTTGCATGGGTCAACAATTTGTAATTGGACTTCATTTAGGCTAAGCTGTATGTTTGTGTGTGTTTTTTGAATCCATCTACCAACAATTTCCGTGCAGGTAAAGCGACCGTTAATATCTTGAACGGCAATCCAGCGACCAGTTCCATCACATCGCCCACAATACCACGCCGCACACAATTTACCAATCTGCATAACATACAACTTACAAATCCCCACCATGACCATACCAATACGAATATCATCGGCACGAGCAGCGACGGTTCGCGTGTCCACGATTTTGCCAACGAGAGCGAGGAGCACGAGGATGATTACATTGGCGAGGATGAGGACGTTAGCATGACACATTCACGCACATCTCCGTTGTCGCCATCGTCATTTAATTGTACGTACTTGTTGGGCTCTGAGCTAACCATTAATCTTGAGTAATACCCAAGTAACATCCAATAGCACTTGGCATGCTTTCTAAGAGCAGTATCGAGTCTATTCTAATGGGCCTTTCCTCCACAGTTCTGAATGCCAAAACGGCGGACGCGACAAACAACGAAAGCGAAGGCGATGCCAACTGCTGGACGGATCGGGAAGTGGCTCGCGAGGAGCAGCGCGTAAGTGTGCGGGGAGATCATTCAAGCTTCCATTCAACCATCATCCATCCACCCATCGATACTAAAGTAATCGTTGCCCTATTTGCAGCATGACGGCAACAGATCCTTATATGTGCCCGAGTGCATGGCCGATGGTCGCTATAAGCGCGTCCAGTGCTATAGCTCAATATGCTGGTGTGTGAACGAGGAGACGGGCAAGAACGTGCCGGGCACCTTTGGCCAGAAGCGACCGCAATGCGATGAGGTGACCGCCGTGCGACCGATGAAGGGCTGCACGGAGCCCCGAAAAACACAGTTCCTCAAGGAGCTCAAGGAGTTTCTCAACACACAAATACTACCCAGCAGTAACACTGGGTAAGCCAGTACGAATTATTAATATCATGCCGAAAATAAACATCAAATTGGTTTAGTAGAAACACGACCATGTGGAAGTCGGAGGATGAACGTATTGCCACGTTGAGCTTTGTGTTTCTGGACAAGAACAAAAACAAGTCGTGGGAGCGCAAAGAATGGAAGGTCTTTCGTGATCTGGTCACCAACGCCAGGTGAGAAATTTCTATTGAATAATTCAAAATGTAGTCGTCATAAACAATCTTCCACTGCAGCAATTTGAGCAAATGTGGCAAGAAATTGCCCCGTTACTGTGATGTGAATGGCGATAAGAAAATCTCGTTGCCCGAGTGGCTCAACTGCCTGCAATCGCAGCGAGCGGAGAGCACAACCACTTCAAAGCCGGCACAGTCAAGTGAGTGAAGCATTTGGCCCACTTTAAATACCAGCTAATTTCACTTTCCCACTTTCCTTCAGACGAGACGGCCACATCGCGGCTCCTGGGATCAAATCCGCTGGAGCAATATCTTAAAGATTAGTTTTTAGTGATGACGTTGCTTGTTTTGTGCTGCTACTCATTAGATGTCGTGCCATGTTGCGTGGAGGAGCTTGAATATATCCACCCACTCATACACAAACTCACCCACACACACACACTCACATTCCTAGCATATAGATTCTACGAATTACATGTATATGTATTTAGTGTTGTAAATATTACTGGATATAAATGTTTAGGTTAATTGTAAAGGATCTTTAATTTAATTGCTTACCTAAATTCTTTATGCGCACGCTGATCGCTACACCGATATTATGTATTTAATTTCGTAATTCAATCTTTTTTTCTTGGCGGGCTTAACTTTTTCAACAAAACGGTGGGACGCAATTTTGCAACAACATATTTCTGTTAACTTTAATGTGCGTCACATGAAGTTGGCTGCGAACGCAATTCTGTGCGCAGTCGCTGCTCGCTGACGCAATTTGCGTCTATCGATAACATTTAAATTGAAATTTAAAATCGCCTGGTTTTATTTATTTGGTTAGTAAGTAATACCTATAATTAATATATATTTATATATATACGTATATCAATAAAACTGGCTATGTTTTGGGGATTATATACATATTTTACAGTATACTAAATGCACTAAGTTGTTTATATAGAATTGTTCACAGAACACATGATCACAAATTAGGTAGTTTTTGGTTTACTCAACAACAAACTGGACAAGTTGCTGTATGGCAGCTCATATGCCATTGAATAGACAATGGACAGCAGGTAAACAATCACTGTAAAGCCACAGGAGACAACGGTCTGCAATTAGAAAAACGTCAAATAATAATACATAATAGAAATTTCATTGCATACCAGCATGATTGGATCGGCATGAGTGCTGGCATTCGTCAGTCCATAGACAAGTGAAATCACCAGTGGATTGATCAAATATATAGCATACGACAGCCGATTTATGTGCTGAAAGCACCGAGCCTCCAACAAGCGAGACCACCAAACGCCACGCCCCGTGGCACTGCCCACAATCATCCAGCAAACACTTAGCGAGAACGCTACTCTGCCCAGCACAAACAACGAGATGGTAATCAGATTGCCCAGGTCACGTTTGACCGTCGAGTAGATGCAGACGAAGAAGACCAGCAGGCAGAAGTGCCAGAGACAACGCTGCTGCAAATCGCTCAAATCGTATTGCAGGCGTCGCTCCAGGAGGCACCAGGCGGCGATGGAGCCAACGATATAGGGCAGCACCCGAACGAAGGGACTTATGTAGATCTGGGTGCCCGTGGCATAGACCGTGTCGAAGGAGAACTCAAACTTGGAATTGATGCCAATGGCATAGGACCAGGTGATGGTTGCCAGTAAGCCAGCGACTACCACAATCTGTGCCCACTTGGGACGCCTAAGAAAAGTAAAAATTAATTTAATTTATTTTCATTTAAATTAAAACTCACTTGGCGTAGAGGAATAAAACGGCGTTGGCCAGCAGGAAGAATTGCATGTCACAAGCCACGCTCCAGCTCCAGTTGACGCACATGTCCCGCAGGTCAAACAGATTCTGTATGAACAGGAGATTGCGCCACCAATGCTGGCTGCACAACTCGTCGAAGCGCTCGTGGATGTGGTAAACCGAGGTGTCGCCAATGTAGGCGAACACCAAGTCCACGCTGCCAATGATAATCAGGTAAAGCGGGCCCAGGCGTAGGTACCGATGGAAGAGCAGCTTTCCAAATAGCTTGACATTGGCCATCAGACCATTTTGACGCACTGCCTCCATTTGCTTTGCATTGCGCATAAAATTGTAGGTCTGCAGAAAGCCACTGCGAGCAGACAAGAATTGGTCAGCAAAAATAAAAAATATATCTCGAAGTAGTATCAAGCACCCACCTTATGGTAAAGAAGACATCGACCAGCAGCGGAGCTGAGGAAACGTACTGAAAGAAGATCTGCTCGCCATAGGAAATGAGCACGATTTTGTTGTGCACCGTATAGTACATGAACCACACCACATGGAAGATCAATATCCAAATGGCGCACACCGAGCGTACTCCATTGAGCAGGGGTATCTCCGAGGAGTTGCTCTCTCGCGTGGCAAAGAGTCGCCGCCAATTGCCGGCCACATCGTAGCAGCTGACAAAGCTCTGCAGCGGACGCCACTTGAGCAGGGCGTGCAAAGCGCGCCAAATCTCCGATTCAACCGGCGCCAGACCAGCGTTATCCTCGTGCCCCTCCGGTGGCAGCTGCTTGGCCACGCTGAGCTGCTGGGCGCACAGCATGAAGGCGCAGGTGGCCAGCACGGAGCCCACAACTAGTTTAAAGGCCAGTCGATCGTAGAAGGCGTCGCGCAGCTTCAGATCCTTTACGTAGAGCACCTCGGGCTGCAGCTCGAAGATGTCGTTATCCGCAAAGCTGCCCGCCACATAATCCCCGACCAGCTGCTCGATCTCGCCGGACTGACAGGCGCTGGGCAGGCACAGGCCAATGTGTATGACTTGCTCGGACATCAGCTTGATCTCCACCTGCCAGGGTGAATTGTGACGCAGGTAGACCACGCGATAATCCACTTCGAAGGGCGCCGGCTGCGTGATGAGTCCATGGTGCATGATGCGCTCGAAGTTCTTGGAGAGCGTTATGCCCACCGTTTGCTGCAAGCTGCGGCAGGCCTCCCGGCTGCCCAGCCAGTAGTTTTGGCCAAAAACAAAGCCCGCTGACTTGGAGCCGGAGGCATCAAGCACTGCAAAGCGAAAGGTGAGCTCTTCAAACATCTTCAGGATTGGCCTCAAACAGTCAAACAACGTTGAGAGAGAACGCTCGTCTGCCATTTATAATAATTGTTCACCACTCACCTTTCATGGCCCAAGGCTGTTTGCCGAGGATGCCCCGCTGCACGTGCCTCAGCTGCGCTCCACAGACGGCATTCACGTTGCTCGCGTTGGCCACTTCGGTTAGGCCGTAGATGACGGAGCTGCGCGCCAGCATCGCTTCATGCCTGTCAGTCGGAACGTCATCATTCGCCGCCAAGTCCTTGTCGGCGAGCAGCGGCATCTTCATCTGCAGCGGCTGCGACCAAATGTTGCCGCTAACGTTCCGAATCGTGTGACTATATCGATGCAGCTGCAGCGTCGAGTCATTCTCTATTGCACCACAGCTGAGCAGTAGAGAGAGAAATAGGACGTATCCATATCCGTGTAGCTGCATCTCGGCCAGACCGCCTCCAAGCGGCTGTATTGTGGACAAACTGAAAGCAGGCAATGAATGGGAGCATTGTCAGCACCACGACTATACCAGGCATGAATATACTCGAGTGTGCTCGCTCCGGTGTCGTTACAAGCCACTTTCGTTGCGGGTCGTATGCAAATACAATTAGCCGAGTTACGAGTGCCCGCTTAGCGTTTGCACTTCCCACCGGAACTGTGTGGGGAACCCTGTCAATACGTTAGCTATCCGAGCCCAAATTTAACAAATAGCCACTCATTAAGAGCCGTGCACGTGTCGCACCCGAATTCGTTCATGACAATGGCCATAGATTGAACGGGTCTCAGACAACACTCGCCAATCAAGTTCAAACATCAATTACCCCCTTACCCAGTTTTTAGGCATATCGTAAGTGCGCCTCAATGTCAACTTGTGACGTCGCATATACCTCTATATATATATATATATATATGTTTATGTACTGCAGCGGATCAGTTTATAGGTAAAAAAAAAGAAACCAAAACACATAAAATGGTAAACAATTAAAATCACAAGTCACCTGAAGGTTTATTGGGGTGTCTGTCAAATTTGAACTTGCCAATATTATTACTACCTCCAATACTCTGTCTGCGATTCGTTCAACAAATCTCATTGCTATACTGTCCGTAAAGCTGAACAGTCAAAGGTTTTTTATATAATAGACAATACTCATTACCTCTAAAAATCAGTTATTCAATCCAGTATAATATTTGTCTATTTTCTAGGGTTCTTGCTGTTATTTATTATTAAACAGATGAGCTAAACTTGTACTAGCTTATTCTATAATTGCTTTTTATGAATAATTTTTGAATTTTTTAATTTTAATCAGTATTTATTGGCAAATATTTTCGGAGCAATTGCGACTATTTGCACAGTTGTTAAACAAATTCGGCAGAAAAAAGAAAAAAAAATTGCCGGGGGACGTGGTCAAAATGAAAGCCCTGCGGGTTAAGCAAATTTTGAGCGCGTGTGACATGTGCAAAAACACCAAATCCAATTCATAAAAAACATATACACATTTACGGGTATATATGCAGTATTCGAGCTATACGTGTGTAGCCTGACATGGTTTTTGGCAGTAAGCTCGAGCCAGGCCCGTTTCGATAGCTGGTTAGTTAATTGCTCTTCGATGAAACCATTTCAAGGGCAAACCGCCTTTGGCTTTTGCATCTCTTATTTCTTTTTTATATTTTGGTTATATGCGATGCAAATGAGCCGGCACCTTCACCTTTAGTGGGATCCGTTTCAATAATGCCCATTTTTAGCAAGTTTGTAAACAACAAAAAAAAAAACAAAAAACCGAAGATGATGATTTTGTAATCAAATTTGGCAGTTCATTTGATTTCACGATTGATGTTGCGTTCAAGCGTTTGGGCGTTAATAATCGAGTCGGTATTGGGCACTTTGTGGTATTCCTCTGCAGATTATGCCCTTTTATAAATATTGTTGTGCATTTCCAACTCAAGCGTTTGGACCTAAGTCAATATGCAGTGACATTGGAAGTACAACTTCAGTGCATATTGCAGCACATACATTTTTATAGAAATTGGGCCATCATTTTAATTTATTTACCACCCAAACAAGTGCACTTACTTTAACAAAGATAAACTTATTCAATTTTTAATGAAAATATTCCAATTTAAATAGTACTGCACTTTTGTTGAAAATTGTAATTAAAGTTTTTATATATTTTATATTTTAAAAATTTCGTTTGTATATTTCTTATGTCTTCGCTTTATTTCTTTTATGGTGCATTCGTTGACTTTGAGTGTATAAAATATTATAACAGCGCACGCACAGAAAAAACCGACATTAAAACTTAATCTAAATTCGCTTAATTTTTGCTCGGGTTGCGCACGTCTGAGGTTTACCGAGAAACTGCTGCGCCCTGCGTCTCGTCTTGAACATTTATAAACTCGGAGACCCAGCGGCAGCACGTGAACAGGTAGCAGCATCAGCCGCCGCTCTGTCGCTTAAAGAGATTGAGCGACAGCAACAACAACAACAACAATAGCGGCAACAACAACAAGCGTAACACTTCATCATCAGCGCCATCAAAACAAAACGTTTTCAGGTTTCTTGGTGACTTTTTCGTAACTACTATTTGTTGTCATTTCGTCGCCCTGACAATTACCGGCGTCCATTTCCGAGCTGATGCTGCTGCTGGGATGATCGGGAGTGCGTCGCAAGGTGAGCCTGCAGTTCTTGTTTATCATTGAAGGAGCCATCCATCCGTTCATTGCACTGCCTTGATAATGGGTTAGCGCTACTTCCGCAGAAGCGAAGGTGCGGCCTAAATAGCCGCACGCACTTTATTAAAAGCGCATTAAATATGCCCGCTTATTTAGCGGCCTTTCTCAGCAGCTCGCTTAAAACAATATAGCAGTAATTTATCCGTCGAGCGGAGCATCTTAATGGAACGCACCCATAATAGGGCGATGAACATATTTTTGAAATTACTATTTTAAAAAGCTTTAACTAGCTAAGGGCCTCTTACATACTCTGATTCTCCCTTCCATACACTCTCACACACGCCGCTCTATGTTATAGTAATCATAAAAAATCTGTTAAACTAATTTAAATTGATGAAATGTGTATAAACGTGCGACCACTCTCTTATTTGCTCTCTTTCAGTCGCCCACATTCGTTTTCTCTCTTTCTCTCACTGTCCCTTATACTCTCTCTTTTTCTCACTTTCACTCTTTGTTTTTCTTTTACTCTCTCTTTAACTTATTTATTTATTTCACTCTTTTTCCATTTCGCCTTTCTATGCGATTTTCACTAAGTTCAAGTAACCCATACAAATAATAATAATTTTAATAATATGCTATTACAAAAATACAAAAACTAAAAATCAAAATTTTTTTCAAGTGCGCGCGCAACAAGTGCACTGTGTGGCAACGCTATAAATTTTTGCCTGACACGTGTGCGGTCACACTCAATAAAGTGGCAGCACTGCGGTCAGGGTTGCGTGGAATTGCAAACAATGTCAATCGCTATCGGCAGTCATAGCAGGTCGAGAAACCATTATAAAATAGCAAAAATTAAAGTGAAATGACGCGAAAAATAAAATCGCAATAAAAATAGTCAAAAAGTAAAGTAAAACGACGCGCAAACGATAACGAAAACGGTGCAATTACTAGTTGAAAATCGCAGCCAAACGAAAGCAAAAAAGTGCGCAACATCAAAGTTACAGCTTCAGGAAAAAGAGCCATAAAAATCGATTCTCCAACGAAGTCACAGTCATACACGGCCCAAGAAGAGAGACTTTTCGCGCGGGCGTCGGTGGAGCGCCCAGTGCTAACACTATCTTCTTTTTTTGCCTACTTACTTGCCAAAAGTGCGCTGTGCGTTCATGTGTGTGTGTGTGTGTGTTTGTGCGAGTTTGTTTTCCAAAGCAAGACAGGATAAACTAATAATCGTAATTAGACGACAACAGTAATAATTGTGGGCAAATATTGAAACGTCTGTCCAAAACAAATACAGACAAATTCCAGCACAATAACAATAACAACAAAAGAGCAAGTGTGTACACATGTGGAACAAAAATAAAGCAAGTCAAGAATGAAATGGAAATACAACCCCCAAACGCATTCCGCCCCACATGACGCACTTTTACAGCTACAGCTAATTGAAACGCTCGCTAGCCAAGCTTAAGCTCGCGCTCGCTCTCCCCTACTCTTTTTGTGAGTCACCTGCCACCCAAAAAGAAAAAAATAATAAATATCTATATATATTGCGTGCAGCACACACACAATTCTCAGCGGGCACAATAAAAAAACAAAACAAAACTGGATATCAGTCAACAGCGACAAGAATTAGAAAAATTTCTAGGACACCGAGTATTTTCTTTTGGTGGGTGCATGATTCAGACGCTCCCATACCCACGCAAGCACACGCACAGGCCTCCCAATTGAAGCGAAAGTAAGAGTACAACCTCAACCCACAAGGCCTACACCATGTCCAGCGATAAGATCAAAGTCGCCGTGCGGGTGCGACCCTTCAATCGCCGCGGTAAGTACAGCTAACTGGTTCAATTTAAATTCAATATAAATTGAACCAGTGAACTAAAGTTAAGCACAACAGCTATAAATAAAGCCAAAGACCCTCCGGCCCAATCTATGCAGCACTATTATACCCTGCATCTATTGAAAATGGGCAAAAAGATATGATGGTTTTTGTGCAAATGTGTGTAACAGGCAGGAAGGAGCAGCTCCGACCCCATAAACTATATTCAAAAACGTGACTTTTTTGTTTTTTATTTATAACCATAATCATATTGGAGTAATTTTCTTTGTTAAATAAAGTTAGCTAATGGACAAACAAAAGGGCATTACAACTTTTTTCTGTAAACCATTTGCATAATAGTTTATTTTGGTAACAAAGTCAAACATAGCTGCTGTACGAAGACAATTTTAATACACTGTATATGGTCAGCATCACCGATGCACGAATAAAAAAAGATTTTTATGATTCTGTAAGACCTGAAAGTTTCAAAAAGATCTTAGGAATTATTTTAAATGCAGGGGTGCTGAAATGTATCTAACGGCTGCGTTTAGGGTATCTCCTAGTCGGTCTTTCTCGACTAAACATTCTTGTTTTAGCTTTGTCTCTTTTGTGTGAGCTGCAATCAATAATGCATAAGTCAGCGGAACACATATATAGTGTGCATGTGCTTGTACTTTATTTTGGGGATAACAAAATTTGCATAGTCGCTAGTTGGGCTGTTTGCTACGTATGCCCTTGCAAAGGGTAGGGTATCATGACTTTCTCACGAAATGTGCAACGCGCCGCAAAAAGACAAACAGCTGCGGAGCTATAAAAATAAAAATATACCTTTTAAATTTTGTTTATAGAAAACCCACGTTTAATAAGTGTTAAGTCTTTTGGCTTAGTTTGGCCATAAGTTCGTAAGGGTATTAAAACTTCAGACAAAACCTAAGCTAGCGGACTTTTCTTGTTTACTTTTATGTAAATGTTTCCTTTGCTTTGGCAAAGGTCGCCTCGTTTTTCAATGCAGCGCCAGCAACTTTTGCGCTGACAGCCTTGCAGAACGGCTAACTGGCAGACTGACTGGCTAACTGGCTAACTGACTAGCTGACTAACCGACTGACTGACTGGCTGGCTGGCGTAACAAACGCTTTACATTTCCAGCTAATTTTTCGTTTCTGAGGTGAAGCCAACAACGATAAATGTTGCAAGTGCAACCGAAGCAAAGGCAAACACTGAACACTGCGTTTCCACTTGGCCAATGTCAACGGCGATCATTCATTTGGCTTATCCATGACTCACACATACACACACACACACAAACACACGTGCAGCGGAAATGTGGGGGGAGGCGGCAGTCAATTTGAGCCCCTCGACAGCGTCAAGTGGAAGTCATTTGCCATTTACTTTTTCGCATATGTTTTTTGTTGTGTTTCGTTTCGCATATTCCTTTTGCTCTGCTTCCAGCTGCTGCCCCTGCTGCTGTTGCTTCCACGCTTTGCCAAATCACCTCTTTATTTGGGGCTGGTTTGTGTCATGTTCGCTATATGCTTGATTCACTGTCAATTCATAGTGCGGCTAAATGTCCGAATGATAAGCGGAACAAGGTACATACATATACACGTCACTGTTATCACAGCGCTGATAAGGTGCCCGATACAAGCATAGTTGTACTTTTAATAATACTATACTGTACTATATGTATTACATATATTCCAACGTAATCGACTAGGTTACTCAATTTCCTCATCAATTTTTTGTTGCTTTTGTGACATCTTACGCATCGCTCCGCATTTGGGCCAGATTGCTGACGACGACCTCTTCAAGTCACAAAGCGTAAAATGAAAACTATATAGAAATAACACACACACACACACACGCACAACAAACACAGGCAAACACAGTCGCGCTTGAAATGAAGTCACAGCTTGAAAGCAGCCAAAAAGCTTAACCTGTTTTTCCCTGTCTGCTGACCAAACGTCTATCCAAAACTGTGCGTGTATGTGTGTGTGTTTGTATGGTAATTTCAACATTGTACACTGGCAAACGCGTTAGCGCACTTTAAGGTTATGGCGAAGAAGTGTCCAAATCAACTGAACTCAACTGAGCCAAGCTACAGCTGGAGCTGACCAACTGACCAGAACTCATCCACAATTGGGGGCAACCCATCAAATTATTTATGGCACGCCTTTGTTACAGGCAACATACACACACACACACACACACACACACACACTCAGAACCAACAACAACAACTCGTTGATGGCCGTGTTGATTTGAGTCCTTTGTGGTTTCTCAACATTCTCGATTTCTTCGGCTTTGCTCTCTCCTTTTGCCAATGTCCACGTCTTGTCGGCTTTATTTTTGCAACGGAAGTGAGTGTACAGCGCCAGGAGCAGGTCATAATACACACAAACACACACACACACACGCATACCCACATGAGACATGCATGTGTGCCTGCAAATACAGTGAAGACTGCTTAGAATTGAGTCACTTTAGGAAATTTCTTTGGGGATATAAATGACTGTTTTAAACTGAATTTATTTTGTATATTATTTTTATATTGGTTTTTTTTTAAGTGAGTTTTTCATAGACAGACTGATAGTCTTTAGTTCTGCAAATAGCAACATTATCGAGTGGCGCCTGTGTCATAGTCTTAAAGCACCAAATAACTTGCCTAAGTAAATTTGTATGCAGCTGTATTTTTAATAATTTATAAAACACTTTTATCAACGACTGGTGGGGGAGTTGGGTTGAATTTGTAACAAACTCGTTTTGAATATGTATGTGCTACTTAAGAGAACATACATACGAAATGTTGTGTGTTTCAGCTTGCCTAGTTGATGAGTTCATTGAGGTCACAGAGAGGGAAATTATAAACTTAGTTAACTTGAAAGTTTTCCCATTAAATTGGAACTTGTATCAAATAGAATAATTTAATTATTATTTACGAGCGCCCACTGTACTTCTATAATTAAATTGACAAACTCTTGAGACTTCACTGTAATGTAAGTTGGCTTAAGTCGTCGTTGACTGGCTTTTTTGACCTGGTCAGCCTGTCCTTTGTTTGTTCTCTGCCTCTTTTACGTGCCCAGGACAATGGCCATGAGTCTTCACATATTTCAGCAATTTTTCCAGCTAGCGAATTCTACATTTTCCGACTACTTTTTTATTGCAGTGCAATGTCCGTGTTTAGCTGTAAGTTGTAAATATTTCGGGCCAGAATATTTATTACGCTGCACGTTTTAGGCAACTGTTTTTTGTTTCGTTTCTGAAATTACAATTATTTGAAAGGTTCGCGTTTTTATTTATGTGCATTAAGATTGCGCTATGGCATTGGACTTGCCATGCTTTACATACATACACACACACATACATACCCATATGTACATATTTTATTTATCGCCTTGATTATACAATGAACAGACATAATATATATATATGAGTATACATCAATATTTGTATTTTTTCGCACATATTTACGAAATCAGCTGAGAAGCGAGTGCACATATCTATCATATATTAATATGTGTATTATATAAATATATTTTGCCTTTGCTATTCTGAACTTGTTATCAGCCTTGTACTGAAAATAACTCAAATAGCACTTATCACATTGGCATTACATTAAAATACATTATTATAAATTCCGCTCTTTACAGAAATTGAATTGGGTACAAAATGCATCGTCGAAATGGAAAAACAGCAAACGATATTGCAAAATCCACCAACACTGGAGAAAATGGAAAGGTGAGCAGCAAGTTTTGACTTATTTGAGCTATATAATATATACAGTATATACAAACGTCTTCACATACACCCACCTTTTAATCTGATTCATGCAGAAAACAACCAAAGACATTTGCATTCGATCATTGCTTTTACTCGCTGAACGCGGAAGATGACAGCTTCGCGTCACAGGAGACGGTCTTCGATTGCGTGGGACGTGATATACTGGATAATGCATTTCAGGGCTATAATGCATGCATCTTCGCCTACGGCCAGACGGGTAAGTGCACCAACCATACAACTCAGCACGATCGTGACTCCAACGTTCTTACAGGCTCGGGCAAGTCGTACACAATGATGGGCTCGCAGGAGAGCAAGGGCATTATACCGCGTCTCTGTGACAAGCTCTTCTCGGCGATAGCGAACAAATCGACACCGGAACTCATGTACAAGGTGGAGGTGTCCTACATGGAGATCTACAATGAGAAGGTGCACGATCTGCTCGATCCCAAGCCCAACAAGCAGTCGCTAAAAGTGCGCGAACACAATGTACTTGGCCCGTATGTCGACGGACTGTCACAGCTGGCCGTCGCATCCTACAAGGATATCGACAACCTCATGACCGAGGGCAACAAATCGCGCACGGTGGCCGCAACCAATATGAATGCCGAATCGTCGCGCTCCCATGCCGTCTTCTCGGTCGTGCTGACACAAATACTCACCGATCAGGCAACTGGCGTCAGTGGCGAGAAGGTCTCACGCATGTCCCTGGTGGATTTGGCTGGCTCTGAGCGAGCGGTCAAGACGGGCGCTGTTGGTGAGCGCCTCAAAGAGGGCTCCAACATAAACAAGTGAGTAGTAAATACATATGCAGATATCATTAGTTTACTTATATTTGCTTTTAATATTCTCTTACAGATCGCTGACCACACTGGGTCTGGTCATTTCCAAGCTGGCCGATCAATCGAATGGCAAAAAGGGCGGCAACGACAAGTTTGTGCCCTATCGAGATTCCGTGCTGACCTGGCTGCTAAAAGACAACCTCGGCGGCAACTCCAAAACTGTAATGGTGGCCACAATTTCACCGTCGGCGGACAACTACGAGGAGACGCTATCCACGCTGCGCTATGCAGATCGCGCCAAACGCATCGTCAATCATGCCGTTGTCAATGAAGATCCCAATGCGCGCATTATACGCGAGCTGCGTCACGAGGTGGAAACGCTGCGCAGCATGTTGAAGCATGCCACAGGCTCGCCAGTGGGCGATGTCCAGGACAAGCTGGCCGAGAGCGAGAATCTGATGAAGCAAATCTCGCAAACCTGGGAGGAGAAACTGGTCAAGACCGAGCGCATCCAGAACGAGCGACAGCAGGCGCTGGAGCAAATGGGCATCAGTGTACAGGCCAGTGGCATCAAAGTGGAGAAGAACAAGTACTACCTGGTCAATTTAAACGCAGATCCGTCCCTCAATGAGCTCTTGGTCTACTACCTGAAGGTAAGATATATTTGTTGTAGATTGGATACATTACTCCAGCTCGATGCGTTCTTTGCAGGAACGCACGCTGATTGGCGGCCGCAGTATTAGTGGCCAGCAGCCCGATATACAGCTGTCTGGTCTGGGCATACAGCCGGAGCATTGTGTGATCACCATCGAAGAGAGCGGCCTGTTTATGGAGCCCGTGCAGGGCGCACGCTGCTTTGTCAATGGCTCGGCCGCAGTTGAGAAGACGCCGCTGCAGAATGGCGATCGTATACTCTGGGGTAACCATCACTTTTTCCGCGTCAACTCGCCCCGGATTGGCAATAATGCCAGCATGTGCGCCTCGGAACCGCAGACGCCTGCGCAGCTCATCGATTACAATTTCGCGCGCGATGAGATTATGCAGAACGAAATGAGCAATGATCCTATACAGACGGCAATTGCTCGGCTGGAGCGACAGCATGAGGAGGACAAGCAGGTGGCGCTGGAGAAGCAGCGACAGGAGTACGAGCGTCAGTTCCAGCAGTTGCGCAATATTCTCTCGCCCAGCACACCCTATGCGCCATATGCGCCCTACGATCCGCTGCGCATGGGCAAGGTAACGCCCAATACGCCCACCTCGCAGATGCGCGTGGAGAAGTGGGCACAGGTAAGGGATTAAAGCGTTTCTAACTATCCAGAATCTATTAACTAAAATATATTCCTCATGTTCTAGGAACGCGACGAAATGTTCAGGCGTTCCCTGGGTCAGCTAAAGACGGACATAATGCGCGCCAATTCGCTTGTGCAGGAGGCCAACTTTCTGGCTGAGGAAATGGAGAAGAAGACCAAATTCTCGGTGACACTGCAAATTCCGCCGGCCAATTTGAGTCCAAATCGACGGCGCGGCGCCTTTGTCAGCGAACCGGCGATTTTAGTGAAGCGCACAAATTCGGGCAGCCAAATCTGGAGCATGGAGAAGCTGGAGAACAAACTGATTGACATGCGCGAGATGTACCAGGAGCACAAGGAGCGCATTCTCAATGGGCTGGTGCGTGGCAATTCATTTACTTCATCACACGTTTCCATTTTGTCTATTGTACTAACCATAAAACTTTATGTATACTCGTATTATTCGCACACGCATTCAATTAACCCCTGATACAGCCCCTTATTGAGACATTCTCAGATGATGAATTTGACGACAAGGTAATTAATAAGACCCGACTCCATGAAACACACAATTTAGTATATAGCTTTACCTCTATATCCGAGTTGGAGTTTTCTTTTTAATTGACGCTTTGTTGCCTTTGCAGGACGAGGACAATGGCAAGCCGCAGGATCCGTTCTACGAGTCGCAGGAGAATCACAACCTTATTGGCGTGGCCAATATTTATCTGGAGGTGCTGTTCCATGATGTCAAGCTGGACTATCACACGCCCATCATTAGTCAGCAGGGCGAAGTAGCCGGTCGTCTGCAGGTGGAGATTCAACGCATAGCTGGCCAAATGCCGCAGGATCGCATGTGCGAATCGGTATCGGAGACCTCCTCGGCGGACTCGCGTGACGAGTACGATGATCCCGTGGATCCCATGGCCAATCAGATCACTTGCCGGGTGACCATCAAATGCGCCTCGGGGCTGCCGCTGTCGCTGTCCAACTTTGTCTTTTGCCAGTACACATTCTGGGGCCACCAGGAGATGGTGGTGCCGGTCATCAATGCCGAGTCCACGGCACACGATCAGAACATGACCTTCAAGTTCGAACACACTCAAGACTTTACGGTCAACATTAACGAGGAGTTTCTGGAGCACTGCATCGAGGGCGCACTGTCCATCGAGGTGTGGGGTCATCGCAGCGCTGGCTTCTCCAAGTCCAAGGGCTGGGAGGTGGAGCAGCAGCAGGCCAAGGCGCGCTCCCTGGTCGATCGCTGGGCAGAGCTATCGCGCAAAATCGAACTGTGGGTGGAAATACACGAGCTGAACGACAACGGCGAGTACTCGCCCGTCGAGGTCACCAATCGCAACGAGGTGCTCACCGGGGGCATCTACCAGCTGCGCCAGGGCCAGCAGCGGCGCGTCAACGTGCGCGTCAAGCCGGTACAGAACTCCGGCACATTGCCCATCATCTGCCAGTCGATCGTTAATGTGGCCATTGGCAGCGTGACGGTGCGCTCGCGACTGCAGCGACCGCTGGACTCCTACCAGGAGGAGGATCTCACTGTGCTGCGCGAAAAGTGGAGCGAGGCGCTGGGTCGCCGTCGCCAGTACTTGGACCAGCAGATCCAGATGCTGATCAAGAAGGAGGAGAAGAACGAACAGGAACGCGAACGCGAGCTCAGTCTGGTGCATCAGTGGGTCTCGCTGACCGAGGAGCGCAATGCGGTGCTGGTGCCGGCACCGGGCTCGGGCATACCGGGCGCTCCCGCCTCGTGGGACCCGCCCTCGGGCATGGAACCGCACGTGCCCGTGCTGTTCCTTAATCTAAACGGCGATGATCTCTCCGCGCAGAATACTAACGATGAGCTGTCCATAGCGGGCATCAATTCCATTCTCTCCAAGGAGCATGGCCACAGGTTCTATACGCTACAGATACTGCAGCATCTGGACAAGGATGTGTGCTGCGTGGCCAGCTGGGACTCGTCCATGCATGACAGCCAGGCGCTGAACCGTGTCACCGAAGCCAATGAACGCATCTATCTAATATTGCGCACCACCGTGCGCTTATCACATCCGGCGCCCATGGACCTGGTGCTACGCAAGCGTCTCAGCATTAACATCAAAAAGGGTCAGACACTAACCGATCGGCTGAAGAAGTTCCGCCTGGTGCGCGGCGAGAATGCCATCTGGCAGAGCGGCGTTACCTATGAGGTGGTCTCCAACATTCCCAAAGCCTCGGAGGAGCTGGAGGATCGTGAATCGCTGGCACAGCTGGCCGCCAGTGGTGACGATTGCTCCGCCTGCGATGGCGAGACCTATATAGGTATGTAGTCTGCCTAGATAAGCTTTCTATATATAATAAACTGTTTTCGCTCGCAGAGAAATACACGCGTGGTGTCTCGGCCGTGGAGAGCATATTGATACTGGATCGCTTGCGTCAGAATGTGGCTGTCAAGGAGCTGGAGACGGCCCATGGCCAGCCGCTATCCATGCGCAAGACCGTCAGTGTGCCCAACTTCTCGCAGGTATGTGACGCCGCTCGGCAACAGCTCAAAGAGCTAAGCTTCCTTGTGCCTTTTGTGCTTACACCTCGCCACCCCTCACCCGCTAGCCAAATTCTACTTGTACAATTCAAATATTTGACTAAAACGCAATTCTCTCTCTTTTCACATTTTCTATGCGCTTTCACCAAAACAAAAAACAAAAACTAAAAATCTAACCCAACAATAATTATGTTGTTCACACCGCACACAAAAAAAAAAAAAACTAACAATAATCTGATAACCAAATTTGGCGCGTCTAACAAACTGCAATTGTATATTGGTATTAACTCTATCTATGTGTCTGTGTGCGTGTGTATATATATATATATTTATATACATATATATATATTTAACTGCCCTGTGCTGTGTACAAAAACAAAAACGCAAAACGCTTTTCACTGCGCACACAGGCGGTCAAAGAAACCACCAACACCGGGAGTGTAAGTAATCTGTGTGCAATGTACTCGAAACACTATTGTAAACAATGCTTTCTAGAGATACTTGCAATACTTTTCTACTCTTATTATCTATGTGTGTGTGCGTCTGTTCTTTTCCTGTTCCTTTATTTTTATTTTTATTTTTCCTGCTCCCAAGTTTTATTTCTGCGCGTTTGCCAGTTCTGTTTGGTTATTTTGATTTCATTATGTTTATATTTTTATTTTCGATATTCTTTTCATTCACGGTAATTAATAACATTTGTTGTAAATATGCTAAAATGCAATTTATGGCGCTAAGAAACTCATGAATAAACTTATGCAGATCATGCGCTTCGATGCCTCCATGGAGTCGCTGCTCAATGTGGGTCGCTCCGAGTCCTTTGCGGATTTGAACAACACGGCGCTCGGCAACAAGTTTACACCACGTATGTAATATAAAATAATAATATATATTTATGATGTTTACTTAACTAATGGACCGTGCCTTTGTTTGCAGCACTCAGCGGCGCAGGAGGAAGTGGCGGCGGCGTTATACGCAATCGTCACAGCTTTGGCGGCAAGGGCAGCAGCGACGACTCCCCGGGCAAAGCCTTTGGCATTGGTGTGTATACCCCTAGGGAATTAGCAGCGAGTTACAAACAATTTTATTTCCAACTCACCTTTAATTTTGAGCAACTTTTTCAAAACTTTTACAAACATATAACCAAAGTTTTTTGTACCACTACATACATATAATCTAACTATACAAGCTATATATTATTATTATATATGAGAAGTAATTTTATGCTTATGCGCAGCAACTCAAAAACAAAAACTAAATTAACGTGCGACCTAGTTGCTGTCATGCCTTAGAGCAAGGGATTTATCTTTGTTTACGTACTTACAACTACTACTATATACTTTTACGAAATTTGATAATTAGTTCGGTTTTTTTTATATGAGTATTTAGCATACTTTGTTATGTATTCGTAAATTTAACTTGTAGCTAACGCGTTTGTCTTAGACACATTCTCTTCGGCTGAAAACAAGATAAATCCTTTAACAAACTGTGCAAACAACACAATTTACCAATGCTTATGCTTATGCCCCGAAAAAAAAACAAATACCAGTGAAAAGCAAGCAAATATTTATTGAGACTTAATGCAATTGCCGCTTCAACTTGTTTCTAAAGTTTAACTTTGCTTTTGCTTCAATGCAACACAATAGCAAACTCAACAACAATAACACCCACTCGATCTGTTTCGATTCGAGATCAAATGCACATACTATTCACCTGAACTCATACTATTCACCAGGGCTTATCATATAAATTGACATATTGACCTACATATACATCATAACAATAACAAGCACAATCAATTATATCATATACGAACACAATATTACTTTAGATTTCTTTCTATTATGTATAACTTGTTTCGTATGTCTGGTTCTTTTTTCACATGTCATAATGTAATCTTTTCTGTGCTTTCTCAACACCTTGAAACGATTTCAAATTTTGAAACTCTAAACGCCATATAAAAAACAGGCTCTCTACTGTCAGGTAAAGGCTGGCCCCATATAAAGTGCATACTTTAAGATTGATTAAAAATTCATTAAATGTTAGTTGGCGTTTCAGTATGTCTGTTGTTCACACACACACACACACACGCGCGCACACCGACACACTCAGTCATGTCCATAACTAGACAATCACAACTTGTCCAAAAATAAACATTAATGTTGAACTCATAAATGTATCATGCGTAAATCCCATGTAATAAATATATCATTTTAGCGGGTTGGGCGTATTAATAGAACTACAATTTAGTTAGAATTTTTGTAGTTTTGTGCTAGTTCTGTTTGCTGGTAAGTCGTTAGCTGTCATATCCATAAGAATACCCAATACATATCAAAAACTATCTTCGTGTATACTGAACATAAATTCGTGTAAATCAGCAACAATCATATCTGTATATGTCACAATTAGTCTTTGTGCATATGGTCGCATATGCATAATGTCATTCATTGTGTTTCCGTTCGTTCATTCATTGTACACTGCACACACTCTCTCTGTTCCCCTATTTCCAATTTGGCGCACCATTCACAGCAGGCACGCCGCACAGCACGAGTTCCGAGCACGAGCAGAGCGCATTTAGTTAATCAATTGTTGACCTAGTTCCTAATTCCTAGTTCTTGTTCATGTTCGTTTGTATTTCTTAGTGGCGAACTAGTCGCCAGTTCAGCTAGTGAGTTATGTTTTTTATTTTTATTGTGTTTTGGTCATCAAATCTTGTTTGAATCATTGTAACTAAACATAGAACATAATCATTGTCTTCCTTAAAACCCATGGAATGCAGCGCGTCCAACATTTTTGAATCTCAATTTGAACTTGAACACATTGAGAATTGCGCCAACGAAACGTATGTGGTTTGTCTAGCTCCTAAGCTCTAGCTAAGCGCTCTCCATCCTATCTTTGATTCGTAACTAATCCATTCCGAATCTATTCACACAGCGTCGCCGGCTACGAGCAAGCTGCTGGGCATGCGCATGACCACGCTGCACGAGGAGCCGCTGGGCGGGCATCGTTCGCTGGATGAGGAGCCCGAGGATAGCTACAGCGATTCGGAGTATGCCGCCGAGTACGAGCAGGAGCGGCAGCAGAACAAAAGCCTGGCCACGCGTTCCCGTCTGACCGCCTCGAAGACCATGGACTCATTCATGGATGTCAGCAGTCATTCGAATCAAAGCTATTTGAGCTACACATCCAGCGCCAATACGAACATGAAGCATCTAACTGGACTGGCCACGCTCAGCATGAGCTCGTCTACCAGCAGCGGCTACGGCTCCCAAGCGGTGTCCTGCAACAATCTAAGCAATGAGGACATAACCTCCATGCGTTCCATGAGCATTGATGAGACGCCAGGTGAGCGCGAAGGCAATGGCTTAGTATGGCAAATACTATATTCCTTCTTTTTTGTTTACAGATTTCGATCGCGTTAATTCAAACTCGCCGCCAAATCGCCAGGCCCGCGTCAATCCCTTCCTCAAGGACATGCCAAAAGCCAAAACGCTCGAAGCTGAGACAAAGAAGTTGCAACAGACCTTAACACATCCGTTGGCACAGCCAGATGAGCCCAAGGATAATGCACAAAGCGACGAGGAATGCGAACAGCTGCAGGCCAATAACAACAATGTTGACGAGGCCAAGTTGCCAGTGTCGGAACTGCCACAGGAGCAGCAACAGCAGGATGAGGTGCAGCAGGAACAACAGCCGGAACTGCCTGAAGCAGAGCAAGTCGCAGACAATCAGAATGGCAATAAAATGCTAGAGCATGACGCAGACATTACCGAAACAGGCGACACAACGGAGCTGGCTGAGCAGCAGCAGCTGGAGGGCGATGGCATTGTCAAGGAGCAGCTGGCCCCGGGCAAAGTAATGCGCCGCAAAAAGTCCACAACGCAACCGCCGAACAATGGTGACAGCAGCACCAACAACAACAATAATAACAGCAACAGCAACAATACAAGCCAAGCGACACGCAACAGCCAACGGCTGGGTGTCTTTTTAGATGTCAGTGCCAGCATCATGTCCAGCAGCACAGAGGTGGAAGGTGTGTATGCCACATACGAATCTTAAAATAGTTTATTTAACTTCAATTTGTTAGCAGATGACGGCAAGGATCTGGATGTGACGCTGCCCGAGTGGATTGTGGTGGGCGAATCGGTGCTTATACGTCCGTATAATACTAGCGGCGTCGTTAGCTTTGTGGGCACCACACACTTTCAGCCCGGCGCCTGGATAGGCGTTGCGCTGGACACGCCCACCGGCAAGAACGATGGCACCGTGCAGGGCATCCAGTATTTCCAGTGCAAGCCCAAGCACGGCATCTTCGTACGCGCCGATAAACTGCTCCTGGACAAGCGCGGCAGGGCAATGCGCGCCTACAAGGCAGGCGAGAAGAGCAACAGCATTAGCAAAGGTCAGCCATAGATATCCAAATGAGTTAGTGCTTTATACTAACGATATGATCCTTTGCAGAGATGAGCAGCTCGATGACGCGCTCGAAGAGCCGAGGCGAATCGCTGAATGTGTCGGCGCGCAAATGATTATACCCAAAATGTTCGCATCAGCTGCAGCGTTGGACTAATTGCAGGCAATCGACGCTGGTTGCAAATGGAGTTGGTGCAACTGCAGCAGCAGCAACAGCGACTCCAACGACCTGCCACAGATTGCGTGCAACCAGTGGCGCTGCGGATGCGAACAGTCATGGCAAGAAGTGCTATGCCAATCGACGCTCGACGGCCTTCTAAGGTCGCCAACGATGCACATCGTCCAGCAACGAACAATGCGGAGCATTAACAAATCACACGCTAAGCTTAACTTACTCTCGCTCTTGCACATGCCACACGCCGCAATTATACACACTCACACTTAATCCGACGCTTCGAAACGTAGTTGTACGGCGGTGCCTACAGCAGCACTAACAACTAACAATTAACTTACTAACTAAATGGCCCCTTCTCTGCCAGCTGCCCCGCGCCCTTAATGGATTAACTAAGCAAAGCGTTTGCGTAGTTGCATTAACTAAGTGCAATACCACGAACACTTTGATACACTTAGTCTACATAGTAGTTAATAATTATTATCGTTTAAATGTGTATGTGTGTATGTTTCCTAATGATTTTTCGATTCGATTGGTTGAGTTCTTTGTAGTTAATTGATGTTTGCTGCTTTTTGACAAAGCACAATTGATTTTATATATAAATATATATATATTTTTGTACCGGTTGATTAATTGATTGCCTAGTTTAGTTAAATTGTTTTTTGTATGTACGAAACTTTACTTTATATTTGTATATCTTTATCTATATCAATGTGACTTGGTTAATACTACTATGAGCTTATTTTTATTGTTATGGACTATATCAAATATATAAAAATCAGTTGTATATAAATATTTATGCTGTAAGTTTTACCAGACATGCAATATTTTTTCTATATATCTCTTTTTATTGAGCTCACATTTTGTTTAGCATTTATATATATGAACAAAAAACCAATACAATATTAGTATATAATAACATATTCCATATGGCTGCGTCTATGCTAAAAAAAAAAAAGCGAATCAAAATGAGATAAATGATTGATCTTAAATCTTGTTTTGAGAACAAGAAACTTGGCATACTCGCGGTGTATATGTTAATTGTATTATTTGATGTGATGTATTTATAATTTTTCCATTTATATGTATATTAAAATAAATTTCATTTTGCTATACACATACGTTTCTGTTTATGTTTCATTATTTTGCTTTCGATGTGCAATATCAACTTTTTTATGAATTAATATTATATTTTATTTTATTATATATATCGATCAATGTTGAAGGTTGTGTGACTATGTTTGTGAACCATTAACCGAACACTGATATAGAATGAAAGGCTTGCGTTAGTCCAACATGTGAACTACGTGAAAAACGGAAAATGAAGCAATAATTGCGTTGAATATTCAATTTTATGTTTAAGATAATCTATGACATATGATATGGAAGTTAGGCAGGAGATAACAAAAAACAAAAATCCAGCAAACCGGCTGACGAACGTTTGTACGTAAACGTATCCATCCATCCAACAACCAAGACATCCAAGACACTCCAAACTGAGTCTGAGATAAATTGCAATTTACAAACAATAAAAAAATATAATATAACAAAAAAAAAATAAAATAAAATAAACTATAACCAACAACAAGCGATTTACACTTAGAAACCGAAATCTCAAACATTAAAACATAACAATATGAGTTAAAAAACGTTTGAAGTAACCCCAACTGGATGAACTACAGCCAGTCAACCAGCATATACTTATATGCATACATGAATATATATTATATATTAGGTATACATATGTATATTTTCGAACTGTGTTTTCTACTTGCATCAACTACCAACAAAATATACTTGAAAATACGTCCAAAATTGAAAAATTCAAAGCAAGCTAAAAACTACAAAATATATATATACAATTACAAAAATAATTATATATATATACATATATAAATACATAACTATTTATTTACCAATGATACACATAAAAAAAAAACTGAAATCTTAATTTATCTTCGGCAGTCCGAAGCTAAAATGCTTCTTGAGCAAATATACGAAAAAATAATGATTGTGAGTTTGAGAAAAATACTTGCCATATATAATGCTCAAAGAGCATTAAAAATACTACTTAATTCATGTATTTGGTGTGTGTGCAATTAGTAGACGCCGTAATTTAGTTTTCTAAAAATTTTGTTCCCAAAAACTCTCATTGAATTGTTGCAAACCACCCAGCAGAAGAATTAAATGTACACAAGTGTACATAGAGGCGCATAAATAAATTAATAAATAAAGTAAAATATTCACAACTGAAAAAAAAATATATTACTGAAATTTAATGCATTTAATAAGCGTAATAACATTCAAATAGAGCTTGAAATTATGAGAGATATTCCAAACAAAATATATATGAATAAATTAAAGGCACGCATTATGCGCTTTCAATGTATTGTAAAATAGTTGCGAAAGAGATTAGTAAAAGCCATTATTTTAAAATAGCGCTTGCTAGCCTCTTATAGAACTTATAGATAACAAAAGTACACATGCATATATATATATATATATATATATATATATATATATATACATATATATATATATATATATATATATATATATATACATATATATATATATTAGTTATAGTATAGATCAGCAGAATGCAAAGTAGAAAACAAGATTGATAATGCATGCAAATTAAAAGGTACCTTAAAGCAAGAGCGCAGCATATATCCCCATGTTATGTGGCACATTTTAGGAGCTATTGCCCTGGGCTATCAGACAGTTAATTGTAGATACAATATGATTTATCAATCATATAAACACATACACACACACACACCCATACACAGGTAAATATTATATATACATATATATATACTTAATACTCTTAAGCTCGGTATGAATAGATGTTACTTTATGCATTGGCTTCGCATAGAAGAGCAGCATATAAATTTTATGTGGATAGTCATTGAAGTACTCGTACTATGATACAACCAGATACTCGTAAATTTGAGCACTTTTAGAGCTTTTAGCACGGTCAACGAAATAATTGTTATTAATACAAATACACATCAAGTATGAATTGTAGCCCCCAAACACCATCAACCGTTTAATAACTACATAAATAAAGTTGAATAAACAAAAGGAATTAGCAAAACAAATGCTTTTATTGTGCAATCAACAAATACACGAATATCAATAACAACAACAACAACAACAAAAAACACACACACTTCAGCTCTTAAATAAATGCAGTTGTTAATTTTATTGTAAAGTTTCACTTTGCTATTGTAGCTGTAATTTTGTGTACTCGTATTAACAATTAAAAAGACAGTCAACAAAGAACGAGAAGAAAAACAGGCATTAAACAACAAATTTCTGTAATTTATACTTACTTATTTTACTCCAATTTTAGTAACTTAATGAACGTCAGCAAAAATACAACAAAAAAAAAGAAAATAAAACAAACGTATTCAAAAAATTCGATTAAATAAAAAATTAAACAACAAAAATTATGTACTTTAATCTATAAATATACAAAACGTGGAATGAGCTCTGCATTGTTTTTATTTATCAGTTTATGTTCTTCTTAAAGACAAGCACAGCTGTGTCGGCTTGGGTAAATACCTTTAACTATGTGTAGATACACATTTTGACCACATTCACCTTGGCTGATGCAAGCTACATGTTGGCCCTGAACTAGACCTGTTAAATATGATGTGTATGCTATTTCTTTGGGCGGTTTTTTTATCTACAAACTTGACCCGCCCAGCTGTAAAAAATAATGTCGTTGGCAAGTCATGTATCGTTTTGTTAATCTTCCGTTGGGAAGTACTTTATATATTTTTTATTCAAAAACAAATGGCAAAAAAAGTTTTGTTAGTTGCTAAATGCTTACAACGCTTTTTGGGGCTTTTCACGCATTGCATTTAAGACATAGTTTGATTATTCGAGACTTTGCAAGTAGTTGGACTGCATTGGAATGCGAGTGTTGTTATAAATATTTTTATGGATTTATCATTTGATGATCACATAGCAATTATAATAATTATTCAAGCATTTACATTAGGAATAATATGCACAAAAACCGATAATTATATATGTATATTATGTATATCTATACAACTTGTTCTAGTTTCAATTTTTTTACACAACAAATGCACAACACATATGAATTCATATTGTATCTTCTTTTATGGTATAATGGTTTTGACTTTTTGTTTTTGATTTGTGTTGATTTTTGATATTCACTACCTACAACTTACACAATCTATATAGTATATATATATATATATAGTGTATATGTATATTATATAGAAAATATATGTATATATATATTTCTAGCATTGTTTTTAATTGGTATTTACACATGTTGTTGCGTTAATTTGAGTCTGTAGTTAAAAGCGTCGCGCTGCGCTGCGCTCGGCTTCGCTTAGTCAGTTTCTCTCAGTTGCAATTGCAATTGGCTTGGTCCGTTCGCCGGCGCTGGCGGCAATCAGCTGCTCAGTCGTGTCCAATGATCCAGCGCTGCGTGTCACTGGCCGAATTGCATGGCGCCACCTGTGCATCGTCCATGCTCTTGAGACCGCTGTGATCGAGGCACAAGCCCGTGTTGCTGTGCACCAACTGCTGGTTCTCGTACTTCCACTGCTCGTTGAAGTCATCGTTTTCCAGGCAGGGCACCATCACGATGCGATACGGCGCAGAGCTGCTGTGCTGCACCGTTGCGCAACTGAGCTCGTTGCGCAGCACTTGGCTCTTGGTGAAGGAGAAGAGCTGCGACTTTTGCAGCGCCTTGCCACAGGGATACAGGCCCAGATTGTAGGGCTTCTCGTTGTTGTTCAGCAGATCGTCGGCGCACAGATTGCCGTGCAAGGCCTTGATCCTGCCCCAGGCCTTGACGTTCTTGTTGGGCACAAACTTCTCGGGATACACGTTCTTCAGGTACCAGTCAAAGCTCTTGCAGCGCAGCTTCTTGCGCAGCACCACTCGATGCGTGACATCGCCAATATCCGGATGGAACTTGAGGTCGGGCCGGTTCAGAAAGAAGACGTTTATGTACTCATCCATCCAGACCAGCGCCATGCGAGCGGTGTTAATGCCGTGCGTGTCACGATCATTGGGAAATCTGCGAGAGCGAATAAAGGTTAAAGCTATAAATAACAATAGAGTGAGGTTTATATTTACTTGTAAGGATGAAAATCGCGGAAAATGTGGCCAACTCGGGAGCAGGGTATGGTCTCAATGGTGCCACCACACTGCCAGATTCTGAAGGACATCTCCAGGTTCTCACCACCCCAGCCATCCATCTGCAAGAATTAAATACGCGTGAGTAAGCTGCCTTATGCCGGCTTTCGCTGCTCCTGCTTGTGCTCCTCACCTGCTCATCGTAGCTGCCCACCTCCCAGAAGTAGCGTCTGTCCATAGCAAATAGACCGCCCGCCATGGTGGGACTGTAGGCGGGGCAAATCTCCCGTGGCTGGCTGCACTCTCTGCTCTGGCGCAGCTTCTCGCGCTCGGGCAGATTCACCCAGTCGAAGTGACCGTTCCACTGGAAGCCGCCCACCTGGAAGGACTTGTAGCCATTGGTGCTGTACTGGAAATCGTTCGCATCGATCACATCGATGATGGGCACCAGGACGCTGGTGCGCGAGTCCTTGATGCGCTGCAGCAGCGGCTCACACCAGCCCACATTGGCCTCGCAATGCGCGTCCAAAAAGATGAGCACATCGCCGGTAGCGATGCGAGCGCCAGCCAAGCGGGCACGAATCAGACCCAAGCTGTGGGCAAAAAAGTAAAAGAAGTCCAAACTTTCCTTTAGCAAAATGGGGGAATTTTTTGTTTTGGCTAACAAAAAAAAGAATAAAATTATTGGGTCAGCGAACAGAGGCGCGCGCTAAGCGAATAGTGCACGTCGAGATACAAAAGATATACAAAATAAAAGTCAAAAAAACATAATCATGAGTTGACGAACAGGTTTTACGGTTTCATTTTATGCTCCCTCCACAAAAGTTGCGGCACGTGGGGTATAACGATTGGAGACAGAGAATGCAAGGGTCTTGAATTAAGCTATAAAAATAATGAATATAATTGAAATACAGCTCGAGCTGATCATCTGATAGATTTTTAGTTAGCTTGTTGCAAAGAAATACGAATATAGAACTCAAAGTAATGCAATATAATATTAAATATTTTATAACAGTATTTTTCTATGCAATTCCAATTAGATCTCAAGTTAGGAATAGACTTGATTTAAATTAGGCATCAGTAATTTAATTCTTTTGTGTAGAAAATCGATAAAAATGTTTACTTAATGGGTATTTTGATAGTCGAGTTGGCTTCAAACTTTGTTTGACTTTTGAAATTTTTGAACGTTTTTTAGTTCTTCAACTTTTAAGCTGTGAAGAAGACGCTCCAAGACATTCGTCCGTCCGTCCGCCGGCGAGTCTGCGCCGCAAAACGAGTTATTCAAATGAAGTCGAACCAAGCGATATCCACTCGAACGTGTGTTTGTGTTAATTTCACAGCGCACAAGTTGAACGTACATTCGATTAGCTCGACTGGAACTTTTCCTAGCCAGCCCAGACAGACGGCAAAGTGTGCCACCAGATTGGAGCTTGTTGTGCCCTTTCCCCCATTACCTTAATTTCCCTTTACTCCGATGACTTACCGATTTTTGAGCCTCAGTATTGTCACCTTGCCGCTGGGAAAGCGGGTTCGCGCATAATGATCCAGCTTGCCGCCCAGTTCCGCATTGTCGCTGCCGTCGTCCACCAGGATGACCTCCCTGAGCGCCTTCTCGTTGCACGTGTTCAGCGTGCTGTGCACGGTGCGCACCAGCACCGAATACGGCTCATTGTAGAATATAATGATGACACTGGCCGTGGGCAGCGTGCTCGGATCATCGTACTGCTGCGCCAGGCACAGCGGATTGCGATGATCGCCCACAGTGCGATTGTACGATAGCTGTTCGCTCAGCTCCTCATTCAGGGCGATCTTCTTGTAGATCTTGTCGCCGCGCGCCTTCGCAGCGCCTTGCAGATGCACGGCGACACCCTTGTTGCCCAGACTCTGATCCTGTTTCTTCAGATCCAGCTGGATAATCTGCTCGTACGGCGACAACGTAACGGGCCGTACTTCATTCTCCGCTTCGTCTACGTATTTCTCTTGCGCCCGATTGCGTACGTTTACTAGGGGTCTGGGCCTCGGCCCTGTCCCCGCTCCCGCTCCGGGCACGGGGTAATCCTCATTGGCTGGCTGCACTTTCAGGTAGAGTATGAAGCACAGCGCCACGAGCACAAATATAATCACTTTGCCATAGAAGGAACGGAACCGAGGCAGCATGTTGTTGTTGTGTGTGTGTGTGTGTGTGTGGGGGTGCAGTTGTTGTTGTTGTTGAGGTAGCTGTTCACTTTCAATTACAACGTTGCAGCTTGGACGTGGCCCGTTGACTGTTGCTGTGGCTGCCGGACTTCTGCTGCTTCATTTGTCACGCTGCCCGCTGCCAATATATGCATAAATATAAAATACACACATACATATAATTATTTACGTTCCTACATACATCTGTTGGCGTTTCTCTGCCCGCAGCTTTTGCAACACTTTCCAGTTTATTTTTAGTTTTTATTTTTATTTGTATTTCTTATGTATTTGTTGTTGCTTTGAGCGTTCGCAGCGTTTTGTGATGTGGCGACTGTGGCTTAAACTAGACTAAACGTTAATTCTAGTTGCTGCGCTCGCTGTTGCTGTCCACTCCGCGCCGCCCATTGCTCGCACCTATCTGTGTGCAGCTATATGTGTGTGTGTGTGTGTATGGCTTAACTGTTGCTTCTTCTTCTGTTGCTCTGAGCACACTTCTGGGCTGCAATGCTGCTGCGCCTCGTTATGCGTGTATTTAACGCATTACAGTTGTTGTCCTCATTTTACTTATTGATTTTGTATGTTTACTTAACGCATCTGGCACTTGATATTTTACAAAATATTGTTTTTGTGAGAATAAAAACACTTATGGACACCTAGCAGGTGATGCAGCGTTGCCACCCGTTAGCAAGTGTATGGACAGTGGATGCGTTCAGCATAGCCAAACAATTTCTGTTAGCTGATGTAATTTACACTGTATATAACATAACATGGAAAATAGATAGCGTTAATTATCTTAAATTTATGTGTTTTATATATATAAATAGCTTATACATTATGTTTTATTTAATATTGTTGCTCCTGGTAGAAGTTTTGTAAGTGGTGATTGTGGTACGTTAATTTAACAGTCTGGCAGGCCCAACAGTTTAGTGTGCTGTTAAGCGTTTAGAGCAGTGCTGTAAAATGTGAGCAGAGCGCCAAAGTTTAAATAATTAAATATTTATGAGACAATTTTTAAAGCGTTTCTAAGCAACATTTTAGTTAATTTAACGAAGGTAAATAATTTGTTTGATATAATTATATATTAATAAGTTTTAATTTATATTTAATGAGTTAATTAATATTTTATTAGTTAATCTTTTAGTTTTTCTTCTCTCAATAGATGAAATTGATAGTAGATATTTCTGTCAAACCGTCTTCGAATAGATTACAATCACAGAATAGGTCCAAATTCATTTGTGTGTATGACAAAAAATTGAGAGCTTACGAAAGTGGGCGCAAGGTGCACTCAAGAGCAGCTTGAAAATGAGGCTGAAAACGAAAGGGAACTACTGAATATGCCGTAGGGCTGAGGTGTTCAACTCAAAACTGTCACACTTGACACTTTTGTTGTCACTTAATGCACAAATTGCATGTTCACTTGTTGTTAAAATGAAAACAAAATGAATTTCCTATACACAAAAAATCGTTGTTTGAGTTGTTGCTTTTGCTTTCTTGGGTTTGACACGCGATGACACTTTGTTATTGTTGTTATTATTGTTATTGTGGCTGCTGATTCGTTGCGCATAATTGAAATATTATTTTAATTTTAGACTTTCATTTATTCAAAGCTTGAATAAGGCCAACATATTTATCCTATATTTGGCCCCATTGCTCTTGTGATTAATTTCGCTAATTAACGTAGGTATTTCTATTTTGGTTTTTTTCATCGCGAATTTTTGTGGTTGTTTCTTTCGCGCCATAATTAATACGTTACGTATACGCAAGCTTGTCGCTGCGGGGGCCGCTGCAGGTAAGCGGCACAAAAGAGTTCAAAGAGCTCCCTAACACTGGTAATTGGAGTTTAGGGAGCGCAAGGGGGGCCGCACGTTCGCATCATTGTGGGAATCCATCGTCACTGTCGCGCCGCCAACTGGGTGAGATGGTGTAAGGTGCAAGTGGCTCATTTGGCTGATCTGCGCTAACGCTCTTTAATAGCTTCCAGCGACAAAAACTAGGAAGGAAATAAATTACTTTGCTAGTCACACACCGTTTGCTAAGGTTTTTCTTTTGCACGCGTTTGTTTTTTGTTTTTGTTTTCCATTTCTTTTTTGTATGTTCCAGGCAGCTCGTGTTTGATTTTTGGCGACCTCAAAATGTTAACTGGTAGTTAAAATGTAACAGAGCCGACATTGAAGCAAAATACGATTGGATTTTTTATAAGCTAAAAACCAAAAATTAACACCTCCAATTTCATAAGTGCAGGCCACTAAATTATGCATTTTTAGCACATGAAAATTCATATTTTTTTGTTGAACATTTAAGGTCGAATTAGTAAAGTTTTATGAGGCGTAAAAATAAAAAATCAACTACCTATGAACTCAAGGTATATTATTTTTAAGAGTTGCTTCTTTTATTACAGTTCAAATAATACTCATATGTTATTTGATTGATCATTAAAAAAATGTATAGGTATATTTGTTATTGACTCTTAGTGCGAGGCCTCATTAATAAGCGCAAACAATAACAAATAGCAAACTATTTACGTATTGTTCAAGAGCTGACCATAATGGCATAAGCCACAAAACATATTTAATTTCAATGACCCTGAGGCTGCTCTGGTCTGGTTGGGTCTGGCCTGGCCTGGTCTGGTTGCCCATTTATGTGGTCTGCATGTTACAGTTAGGCTGCCAACCATGCGGATAATCATCAGCCTCAGCTTTGGCTCCAGCTCCAGCTCCAGCTCCAGCCTCATCATCATCTGCGCAATCCGTCAACAGGCAACAATAATAATAAAAATAATGAAAAATTGGTAACCACAATTTACTTTGCCTTATTTCGCGTTACATTTTGTTACGGACTCTTTCGTCTTTCTTTATGCGATGAAAGACATGCGATGAGTTGCTCGACAAAATGTCAAAAGGTTGGCCAACTCGAAAATGACTGCCTTTTATTATTGGTCGTACAAAAGGAAATGAGTGCGCTAGGAGCTGCTTTGTGAAATACTTTATCAATTGGTTATGGGAATTGTTTATTACATATTGCAGCTCCTCGACAGCTTGAAGACTTTTTTTTACAAAGTTGCTGGGAAAATCTGGAATTGAGACATGAAATATGGATACTTGCCTGTGTATGCTGATCTTGCTATAGAAATAAATCTAGTATCTGGGCGAGTTGGAATATATATGTTTGTTCAAATCAAACTTTTTGCTGATAATCATGCTATATATCATTTGACCTATTTTTATCATGCTAGAGAGAGATTATAAATGTTAATAAGATTTCAGTGATTAAATATAAAAAATCCCATTTAAGTTTGAACACAAGCCCATTTCTGAATAGCCTAAGATCTGTTTAAGCCGTAAGCCGCAAAAATTAGTTGTAATCCGGTATTGAACAATTTTGGAATCTCTTCCAAATCCGCTTTGAATCGTGTACAGCTTATCCCCCACTCTAACTGCAGATATTATAATTACTCTAAACCATTTTAAGCCATTTTTAAACCGCTTTTCGACCGTTTTACACACTTGCAATTTGGCAAATAACAGTTTATGGATTTCCTTGAACATACGATTGTAAAAATTTCATAACTTTAATAGCCTAAACGTATTAGGAACAAAAACAGGCAGATTGTTTAATCAAAAATAAAAATAAAAAATTTTTAAGCGTTTTTATGACCTGGCCATAATCAAAGCTGATCAACAATGCGCTGCTATTGTCTGTCGGAAGATCTGTGACAATATCACCCACTGGGTAATATCATGCACCGATACCAAGGCCGTCGCAAAGCTTACGGAATGGGCAGCACGCGACAAAAAGCCGGCGCCAAAATGCCGCACAAAATTTAAATTAGATGCCGATGATATGGTTGATAGTTTTTTTAATATTTTTTTTTAACATTTTTTTAAATATATTTTTGGGGTCTATTAGTGTGTCAGGTAGTTTAAGTTTTGCATAATCGTCACAGACACCCGCATTGTTTAGCATTTATGGGCAGCTCGAGATGAGGCATTGCAGCAAGAGCCGTCATCGAATTTGCAGCTATGATTGGCGCCCCAGAAAAGCCAACAAAGATGACGAACACTTTTGGTAGATGGGCACGGATTATGCTGTCATCATGTGTATGGAATGCGTATGCAATATATTTCCAATTGGGTTTTCACAATCGCCAGCAAATTGATGCACAGATAACATTGAATGCCTTTTAAAATCGCATATTGATTTTAATCAAAAAGCATACAAAAAGAAAAATGGATAAAACAACGAACAACTTTGTGCGGACGTTGGCAACATTTGCCGTTTTTTTTACGATGCCATTTAAATGAAAATAGTCATAGAAATGCGTGGTTATATGGTGGCTGTATGTGTGTATATTGGAGTATCCGCCAGCATTTATGTTGCGGAGGCGGCTGTCACAGTATGCTAATGGAATTTAGGTTCAGCGCACGGTTCACATTATAAATGACCATAAGATAGGCGGGTTATGTAATTGGGACTGCCCTGCGAACATTTGATGACAGGGCACTTACGGCATAGTAGCTAAATAGCCACGTAGAGCTGGCCAATCTGGCATGGAACCCTATAAAAATATGCGATTTTCCGACAGAACTCAAGTTCTAAGCATGTTCTGAGAACTTTAAGAAACTGTCACTGAAACACTTTTGAATCACGTTTAAATCAAAGTTGACAGGTAATTTGATTGCTTAAAAGGCCTGTCAACTATATACCGCATTATATATATGATAAAGTTTTAAATTCTTTTCTAATAAATTTTAAACCAGTTTTCAACCTGCTCTAAATTAAGTTGCAATCAGGTTTAAGCCGATTTAAACCAGTTTTAAACCTGATTTAAGCCTGTTTTAAACCAGCTTGAAACACTTGAAGCTTGAAACTAATTTAAAACCATGTGGAATATTAGTTTTAACCATGTTAAACCTACTTTAAACCAGTTTGAAACATGTTTGAACCACAAGCGGTTTTTTTACTTTTTACTAATTTATGATTCTTATTTAAATTTGCATTAGTTGTTTTAAAAAAATTTGTTTTAATCTTAAAGAACAATTTATAGCCAGTTTTCAACCCGTTCTAAATCAAGTTGCAATCAGATTTAAGCCGATTTAAACCAGTTTAAAATCTGATTTAAGCCTTTTTTAAACTAGCTTGAAACACTTGAAACTTGAAACACTTGAAACTAATTTAAAACCATTTGGAAGGTTAGTTTTAACCATTGTTAAGCCTACTTTAAACCAGCTTAAAACATGTTTTAGCCACAAAAAAACAATTGTTTTAATCTTAAAGAACAATTTGAGCGTTTTAAGCAGGCAATTTTTTTAATGCCATTTCTGCCCCCAGCAGCATTCGATGGCAAAGCACACGCAGCCCACCAGATGGGCAGTCAAATAGAATATAAAAATCCAGGATAGATCCCGCAAATAAACCGCTTCTTCCTCCGGCTTGGTATTACTGTAGTCCTCCAGCGACGTCCTATTCAAGAGCACCATGTCGTTGAAACTCCGCTCCATCCAGAAGTGCAGCATGCCAAACGCCTTCATGTACAGCATGTGCTGCTCGAAGAGCTGGCGATAGGGCAAATGGCGACGCAGCGGCAGGCAAAGCAAAACGAAGCGCGTCAGGCAGACGTCCTCGGAGTAGTAGAAGACGGGCTCCTTGAACAGTTTCTGCTGCTCCAAATAGGAGTGCCAGCGCAGCTGGGTGACGGGATAAATGTAGCCGGAATTGAAGCTGTCGCGCATGTGAACAAATTCGTTCCAAGTGTCCAAAATGTGTGCACTGTTCGCGCTGTGATTGAAGGTTTTGTGCAGCATTTTCAGATCGCTGCGCTGCACGGCGACCTTGTAGCGGGAGTCGCGAAAATCGGAAAATGTGCGCATCATCGCCTCGGACGGCGGTCGCGTGAAGAACGACTGCAGATAGGACTCGTACATGGTGGTGGTCATCAGGCTGGCGAAGCAGAGCAGCAGGCAGATGGCCTTCAGATGGCGACTGGTCCGCTGGGGGAAGGGGAACGATTGGCCCAGCATTCCGCGCAGACTGCGATCGTTGAGCAGCACATTAAGCAGGCTCAGCCGGCGCCAGGACAGCTCCCAGCTGTAGATGAGCAGCAGCGAGAATATCAGGAACAGCAGCAATAATACGCCCAGCACCAAGGGATCCACGATGATCGTAAAGATTTTCTTGTACGGCAGCTTCGCCGGCACTGGGATCATAAAGCAATACGAACTTGAGATAACCGGATAGCTGATATAGTCCAGGTGCTCCGACCGCATGGTGCTGGTCAGCGAGGCAGCCACATCCAGTTGATTGTGCTCCGCCCGGCGCGCAATATCAGCATAGTGGGTGATCTTCTCCAGCTCAGTGTCTTCGCGCAGCACCAGCGTGGCGTTCACGCGCTCCACAAACAAATTGACGATATTGGCCACAAAGCCCAACATCGCCAGTTGGCCGGTGTCCGCCCTGCGATAGAGCATGGAACGCGGCGCCAGCTTATCCGGCTCGCTTCTGATGGACGCGCCCTGCATATTGCCAAATTGCTGCACATAAATGGACGCCACCTTCGAGCTGTTCACCTCCACATAGTGCTCGCGCTGAAAAAGGCGACAGCTGTAGACGTTGCCCAGCGCATCCAGCATGGCCACATTGTGCTGCTCCCGCTCGAAGTGCTTCTCGCACAGCCACTGCGGCTGCTGCTCCGCCTCCAGATAGACCAGACGTCGCGCCAGCTGCAGCTTCAGCTGCGTGCGCGTATTCTGCTCCTGCTCGGCGCTGAAGCTGCAGCTCAGCAGCAGCAGCTCGGTGCTGAAATTCCAATCCTGCACGCTGCTGCCCTGTGTCAGCAGCACCGCGGGCAGCTCCAGCTGCGGCAGCAGCGCACGGAACACACACGACGCCTGGCCGCCATAAATGACGATGGTATCGTAGTGCCGCTCCAGGCGTATTCGCTCTAAAAGCTGGCGCAGCTGCAGCTGCAGCGACTCGGCCTTATAATCGGGCGTGGCGTCCATTTGGACGCAGTGCAGCCGCTGGCCCAGGCAGCTCAACATGAAGATGATGAATAACTGCATGACTCTGCGCCCTGCGGCCATCACGCAACTGTGCGGGGCACCTGCTATGTGGCAGGCTTTTGTTGTGCCCCGTGGCATGCGGTTTGCATGTTTTGCGCCCTGTTAACATGGCTAACCGAACAATTACGCATTTGTGGACTAATTTCAAGTAGGTTCATGTCATTACAGCCAGCTTTATAGCTGCTCGCGGCTGCACTTCTTCAGCCAATTAGACGCATTTGAACACGTTGCATGCCACACTGGCAAACAAGTTTTAAACAACAAATGCATATTTTTGCAGTGCAGTTTATTTAATTTTTTAAAATTATTTTTCTCAACTTAATTTAGGCTTAGCTGTAAATTCATTGTATATCTTGTATATCTATTTAAATAATAAACTATTATACATATTTTTTCAATATTAATTTTTTTGTTATTATGATTATTATAATTATTATTATTATTACAGCATTAATATAATTTTTTTTATTGCATAAAGTTTATATGCATATTTTTGCAGTGCAGTTTATTTAATTTTTTTAAATAATTTTTCTCAACTTAATTTAGGCTTAGCTGTAAATTCATTGTTCTGACAACTTAGCTATTTAAATAATAAACTATTATACATATTTTTTCAATATTAATCTTATTGTCATTGTGATCATTATAATTATTATTATTATTACAGCATTAATATTATTTTGTTTATTGCATAAAGTTTATATTAGCAGTTTTTATAAGGAATTAAAGGAATTATTTCTTTAATTTATATGTCTCTAGAATTAAGGAAAACATGTCAAGAGGCCCTAGAATATTAATTTTGTGTTGATTAAGAGGGCCACAAACTGTTTTTCTCACTACTTTCAATCCGTTCCTCGTCGAAAGAGCTCGAGCCTAAATCACAACCTCATTTCGTACATAAATATGTACACATACATGTAGGAACTACCTTGGCAGACACTGTATACTCAAGATGCACAGAAATTGGCGTGATGCTGAGCAGGGACTGTATGAAAGTAAATTTTGCCCATGTCTCATAGACATGAATATGCATGAGCTCAGAATGTTGTCGCCGCGACGGTTATATATGCATGGGCACTGGGCGTGAGTCTGCTCCAATTGGGGATTTGGGTTTTCTTTTTATTTTAGCTTTTATTTTCGTCGGGTTCGCAGCTGGCTCGCACACATGGCATGTTTTTAACAATTTCCGGTGCGCAGTGTGTGTAGCGTGTCTGTTGCAAAGTCATTTGAAGCAGCGACAGCAAACAATTCCGAATCGGAGACGGTGCTGGAGCCGGTGCTGGGATATGTAGTTGGAGCTGGTGTTGAAGTTCGAGTTCGCGTTGAAGATGGAGCGAAATTTTCCGGCAATTTAAGCTAGTGCAGTCGATTGAATGGCTTTGAAACCGGGCTAGAAATCAAACATTTCATTTTGTTGCTCTTAATTGCAGTGCAAGTGGTTTTCAATTATTCAAATGAGTCTCTTCCAGCTCGGCAATCGCCACTCGAAAGTCTTCCGAATTTTCGCCTTCAAGATGCTGTTGATTGCGGCTGCTCAAACTCAAGCACGAATTGGTGCTCGGAGCTGCTGTTGCTTCGACCGCTGCGGCTCCTGCTCCGTTTGCTACCAAACTGGTCTAGACCTGCGTTAATAGCCAAACGAGGCAAAATGGCAATGTCGGCGGCGACACTGAAACTGAATTTCTTCTGCTTCATCATTGGTTTTTGGCTTTGGTGATGCTATCGTCGCTTTATCTGCTGCCTTTTGCCATTTCGAGCTGTATTTGTTGCTGTTGTTGTTGTTGTTGTTATTGTTGTGAATGACGTTTCAGCGAAAGTTGTTACGTTACATCGGCATCGACAGTGCCACAAGAAGACAACGACGATGACGATGACGACGACGACGACGACGACGGCGGCGACACTGAAAGCCTATGCAAAACCGGTCGGTCATTGATTTTTGGCGGCTGCAAAATTACCTGGCCATGGTCACTGCGAGGCAGTCAGTCACCCAGCCAGCCAGCCAGCCAGCCCAGACAATCAGACACAGCCGGACAGCGGGACAGCGGGACGCGAGCTCATCTGCCCAGCTCCGCTTTTGCATGCATCGCTAATCTTGACAATTGTCGCACGCTGCGTATGCTTGATATTTATGAAGGCATGTAATGAGCTTCACTTGTCAGCCTGCAAGCGCTTAATTGCTACAAATTATGCAATGCCAATTCCGAGGCAGACACAAGTACTTAAAAGGCAGCCGAAATAAGCAGCTAAAGCAGTTACATACCACATAGACATATAAACAAAGGGTGCTGATTGTATACATAGACATAAATTAGTAAAAATGTGGGAATAAAAAATTTATTACTTTTTTAATTTTCTATGCATAATATTTATTTGATTTATTAATGTCTACGCAGCTTAAATCTAGAATAGTTTTGTCAAATTAGCTATTCAATTTAATTATAAAATATTTTCTTCTGGCAATTTTATCGACAAAAATTGCTCAATACCAAAACTTTAGATTTTTAATTCCAAATATATATATAAAATGTAAATGTTTATAAATATAATGCTACTTATATACATCTACAAGTCTTGACAAAGTTACGTGAATTTGTAGCTAAGTTATGAGATTTCTAGCGAGTGGTCTCGTTTTATCTGTACTCGCCCAAAGACATCACAGGAAATAGTTTCCAAATATCAATTATATCTGTATTTCCGGCATAAAATGGGAGTAAGACAAATATTTGGAATGTAGTAATTTTTTTGAAAGTTGTAATCGAAATATAAGTTCAAATCAATAATATATATTATATATATATATATCTTGCTAACAGAGGTGAAAACAAAAAATTATAAAAAAAATATTTAAGCGTCTATATTAAAAAAAAAAAATAAAAAATAATAATAATATTAAACTGCTGATAGCTAAAAATAGTAAACTATTAGTAAGGAGGAGATTGTAATGAGCGCTAATTTCCAGTTCAACAAATATTGGTAATCCTTTCAGCAATTGTTTGCTAATTATCAAAGTAATTACAATAGTAATTGACCGCATTTATGTTGCTCAGCTTGTCATAGACATATTTAGCACAACCGACACATACATGCATATATACATACATGCAATTTGTACCTTCACAACATGACATCAAATCAATCATTCATCAGTATTTCAATATTAATTTGCCTTTTTTTGGCAACTGCCATTATGAGTACCTTTTATTTTTATTTTTGTTGTTGTTTTTGTTGTTGTTTTCTTGTGTATTTGCCGCTCATTTGCTAACCGTGCAAGCCAAAATGTTTATGATTTTATGATCCACAATGAAACAAATCGCCTTTCGATAACCGCTCATTATGTGCGCTATTGTGATCTTTGGTCTTTTGACGTGCGCACTGTTTTTTTTTTTTTTTGTTGATTTTTCAGACATTTCACTGGGGCATTATATTTTATTATATATAAATTTTTAAAATTTTTTATATATTTTTTTTGCACACACATTGAGCTATTGTTGGCTCGGGGCACAATTTGAGCTACTCTCTAAAGATTTGCTCAGCGCATGGACGTAATTGTAATCATGATTAAGTAGTTTTCTGCTCTTAGCCAAATTTTCTGTAATCTGTGTGTGTGTGTGTGTGTGATGGGAGTGTGCGTGCGAGTGTGTGTGTGTGTTTTCAGATTCACTTTCAGTCCGCATTGATTGAGAATGCTTGAGTCGCAGTCTCCGCAGCTGGCCAAAACTCACCACGAGGTGGAGCCACAGCTGGTGTCTTCTTCACTCTCTTTCTCTTTTTCTGTTATTGTTGTTGTTTTTGGCGCTCATTCGTCGCGTCTGCGACTTGGCCAAGTTGTGCGGCTGCGTTTTGCATCAAGTTTCAGTTATAACACGGCCGCGTTTCGGTTTGGACGCGCTTCGCTCTAAGCAATTGTTTTTGCGTCCGGTTTTGTTGTGCCGCGCGTCAAGTGGCAGGATAACGAGACGAAATATATATATATATAAATATATATATATAATATAGACATATAAACGAAACGTTGTCTATGCTGTGCAGTGTGTAGTGTTGTGTAACTTGTTGGTTATTTCAATCCCACAGCTAATAACAGCAGCTGTTAACCGGATTAACGAGGTTGGGTTAGCCGTTGTCCTGCAAGATGCGCTTGCAACATTTGCCATTGCTGGTAAGTAGTTTTTTTTTTTTTCTGGCCAGCTGCCAGTTGCAAAGGGAGGGGGGATCTTACATAAGCGTCGATTTCAGTTAGCTGTTGTGGGCAGATGTTAACGCTTGACCCGCTCAACTGCAACTTTGCCACTTGGGCTGTATTCTCCCATTGACATTGATAAATTATGTCACTAATGTGACGCGCAACAACAGCAACGGCAACAGCAACGGCAACGGCAACAACACATGCAACCACGGAGCTGTAAACAGTCTTCCGGCTGCCTGCACATTGTTGTGTGTGGCAGCTCAGTGTGAAGTGCAGGTGTCTTCAACTTGCCACTTGTTACGGCTGCGATTTTTAATTGTCTGCCCATTGGGGCGGCTGTCTCGCTGTTTTGTTGCATGCAACTAGTTAGTGTAGCTGCAATCAAGCCCAACGATCTTGTGTAATCTCGAGCATCTCGAATTTGCATTGTCAGCCTGGCCAATGCGGCGTATGCGCAATGCCCACATAAAGCATGTAATGACCGACACGTTGCCACCTGCTGCTGCCGTTGCCACAGAGAACAACAGCTTCATCTACAGCTGCATCTTTAGCTTGAAGTGCAACAGCAATCACAGAAATCAACATGCAACATGGCTAAATCCAAAACGTGCCCTCCTTTCGCTTCTGTGGCAGCCATCAGTGGCAGCAGATGCAGCAGGTGCTGCCATTGCGGCCGTTGCGGCAGCCTTTCAAATAGAGGCGCCAAATGGCCGATGACTTTTAAGCCAACAAAATCAATAGCCATCTTTAATGGTCACTCGGTTCATGGCTGCGTTTTTTGTAACCTTTACAAAAGATTTGTAATGTGTTTTTTTTCTCGTTTTTTTTTCGATTTATTTTTGCAATTTCATTTCGGCAGACGCGCGACCCAGAAACTGTTGTGTTTGTGTCGAGACATGTGGCCCAAATGCGTTTCATGGCTAATTGCAAGTGGGCAAAGCAAATAAAGTCCATCACAATAAGCTGATTGTCATTGCCTGGGTAGAATTGACCAAGTTATTGTATATGAAATGGCCAAATGGCCTGCTTTCCGTCAGCACCAGCACTCGGCCCCAGGGCTGAGCACGAACACAAAAGCACTTCAGCACCTGTTACCTGTGTGTGTGTGTGTGTGTGTGCGTTTGTGTGTATGTCTCTTTCTTCGCATTGGCAGCGTCATTTTTTTAATATGCTGCACGCATGCAAACCAACAATTTGTATGTGAATTTGGAGTGTAGAAAGTTGATTGGTTTAATTTGTAATATTTTTTTTTTTTTTGTGTTGAGCTTATATTTTGTTTGAGCCGAAAGCTAAGCCAACAAATGTGACAAGTTCAGTCAAGATATATATATATACGTAGCTTTAATAAAGCTTTAATACAGCTCCTAGCTGTTAGCCCTGGCCAGTCAGGGCCTTTCACTTGCGCAGCGCAATTATTTTTGGCCAACGCAAGATGCACTGCTGGACACGATTGTCCAAAAGCGTCTGCCGAAAGGAAAAGGAAACTTTGGCTGAAGACGAGCTGGTAACAGGCAACGAGGCAGCCAGGTACTGGTTTTTCTAGCCAATCGAGTGAATGGCGACACACGAAATATGAATTTCACACACACACTCACACACACACACACGGATGAGTTGTAAATACATATAATTGGAATGCGGTTTTTTTTACCACAAATAATTTTTGGCCTGCAATTACGGCTCCAAGAGTTTTTGGCCGAGTCAACTCATCATCATCAGCAACTTGGCAGAGCTCGCATCTATTTTAATTAAAAGGTTGCTCAAGTGTTGCGACTGAAGCCGCCGCTTCTGGGGCAGCTTCTTTGAGACATATTATGCATGGCATATTAATGAACCGAATGCGTCGATTAGTCTGAACTCTAATTTGTGGGCAGGCCCCCACTCCCCCCCGCACCCCGCTTGCCATTTTTGCTGGCATTTTAATTTGTGTGGCTAGCTCTTTAGCATATGTATTAAACACGGACTGCACATGTTGCATAATCGGCTGAGTTCAGTCAATGCGTCATATGCAAATACCATACAACAGATACGCAGCCCGAGTTTGGAGCATGGCCTGCGGCCGGTTCCGGCTGGGCCTGACTCTCACTCTCACTTCAGTTGCGGTGTTACTGCTGTTTAATTTATGCGTGTGTGCGTGCTTTTTTGTTGTTGTTGTCGTTGTTGTTTCTTTTCAGGCTTTTATTTATATGATTTTTATGTATTTTATGCAACGACCTTGCACATCGTTTAGCTCGCCAGCTATGCTGATACGTCAGCTAAAGATTTAACTAATTAAACCTATGCTTAATTATTAATTTAAGCGCTTTAAGCGGGCGGCCGAACGCTTTGCTCGGGCATTGCTTAAAACAGAGGCGAGTTCGTTGCCTAAGTCTTTTGTTACCTCATGACAAAATTCCACCCGCTGAGCGTTTTCTACTTACCGCCTTACTGCCTGTGCCTATCTTTGTGTAATTGTCACCATGTGCAACGGCGTCGCCGGCCAGTTAATTTGTTGTGGGTTTTTATTTTCGCTTTTTTTTTTTTCCTTTTTTTGCATAACCTGTTGCTGCCACGGCTCATGCGCAACATTTCGTTCAATTGCATTTCAATTTACTTAGCAATTTACTGTGGACACATATGCAAAACTGCAACGGCGACAAACTTGCCCAATGCCTGAGGCAATAACTATAGAAAGAGATAGAGATAGGGAATGAGCAGCGAGCGAGTGCGCAACAGGTGTAAATTACCTGCGTTGCTATTAAATAGCAAAAGACAACAACTAAGAATGTGGCAAGTTGGAGCGGGAGCCTGGAAGACACCCAGTAAGCCCCAGTTCAGATCGATGGAAAAATACCGAAAGGAAAGCGTTATTAAATGGCTTGGACTTGTTATTAAATATCATAGTATACGGCAGTTATATGTGCTTAACCTGAGAAAAAATGCGTGTGAATTCAATTGGGAAAACTATTGAAAATCTAGAAAAATTTAATATGATTTGATTATAAAGGAACATACGTAATGTACTTTATAGGCATGCAAATATCTGCTACCCACTGCTAATCACATTTTTCCCAAATTTATTAAACACCCTTTACACAACTTTTAATGAGTACGGGGTATCAAACACCCGAGCTGCCGCTGTTAATTGTAATATAATGCCTAGGTAGTCTTTTGATCTGTCTAAATGTTGACACATTTGTATATCTTCCTATCTTTTCCACGCCGTAAATACCTGTAAAACAACTCATTTGCATTGGATGAAAATTGTTTTGAAAATTTTTCAATGACATTCTTTGACTGGTTGAGCAACTTTTACATTTCTGAGTCCGCGCATTGTCCAAACCAATCGTGCAGAGTCTGTTTTTTTTTTCATTAATTTTTTTGTGGTCTTATAAATGATGATACCAGCTCGGCAGCTGCAGCGTCATCTTCTTTGGTTTATTATGCATATGAGATTGAAACTTTGACTGTGACTGTGTCCGAGATTGAGTTTGAGATTAAGACCGAGGCGTCTTCACCTACCCACACCCAGGGCGAGAGGGGGCATGGGGTAGGTTCCGAAAACAGTTGCTAGTTGTTGGCACGTTGTTGCCGCCAAAGTTGTCTGCAACCTCAACTTGGACTTGAAGTTCGCTTTCTCATCGCACTACCTGTGCCTGGGCCTGGGCCTGTGTCTGGGTCTGGGTCTGGGCCTATACCTATACCTATACGAGTGCCTGTATCTGTATCTGTGCCCAATTCATGTCACGTTGAGGTAGATTCGGCGGGCGTCCGGCCAAGCAGCAGCCGCAGCAGCAGCATCATCATCATTCGTTTGACTGACAGAAAAACACTTTCATTTTTCATTTCATTTAATAATTCATACATTTTTTCTTTTTGCTTTGTTTGTTTTTGTTGTTGGCTGCTGCTTCAGTTGTTTCTCAGCTGCTTCAGTTGTTGTTGCTGTTGTTGTCGTGGTTGTTGTTGTCTGCTCGCCAAGTGTTTATAGTGGTCTAAATTTTGCCGCTTGGCGCGTCGCCAACTTCCGTTTTGGTGCCAGGCTGTGCAACTTCTAAGCAAAAAATAGAAAAAAAAATGAAAAAAAGAGAAACGATTAATGTTATACGTATTTTTACGCCTTTTAGTCGCGGCGACTCGCACGCCAAGTTTGTCGCTTAAGTCTTTCGTTTGTTTTCGCCAGTCACAAGCATATATTTTGCACGCCTCAATTTAACATCCAAACACACAGACACACACACTGGCACACACTCACTTCCTTTCATTCCTGTTGTTGTTGTTGTTGTTGCTTGTTGGTCTACATTTTATAACTGTCGCTGTTATATAACTCGATCTTTAATTATAAGGATTATACGCCATTTCGCCATTTACTCTGTCGCATCGCATTATGCACATCCGCAAACGCTTTAATGGCATTTCATGGGCATTTTGGCTGCCAAATCTTTATTATGTGGCTGTCATATATCTAAATCAATTGAGGACATCGTCAAAAGTGACACCGCATAAACTTGTTTTAGTTTTTGCCTTTTTTTTTTAAAGATGAAACACCTTGGAAATATGCTATTTCTATGATAAGGCTATTAACGCCTTTCATGGCCACACACTCAATCGTTTCTTTTTTATTTATTTTTTTGTGGTGGGAGTTGTCTTGCTCCACTTGTTTTTTTATTGGACAGCAGACATATGTGATATTTAAAATTGATAGTTTTTTAAATTCAGTTTTTATTGCATTTGACTTCATCTTATCTTAAGAGTTATTTAAAGTGTCATTAGTGCGCTTTTGTTAACGCAAATTAAGAACAAGCAACTGTTTGACGCCATAAAAATGTTCATTCTTAATAAATAAACGCGACACGTCGCCTCATTAGCCCCAAATCGGGGCTACTCCGCTACATGGGTGAAAGTCATGTTGAACAGATCAAATGTGGATAATTTTGCAGCGTGGGTATAAAAAAGGTTATCATTTCGAATTAGTATTTTTACAGGGCGTTTTTTGCATTATTTATCGTTAAAGCTTGCAAACAATATAATTGGCTGTTTCGTAAATTTCTTTCCCAGCCGCTTGGGAATTAACTGACTCTAATATGCTAAAAGTTTATATTGTTTATTCGTTAGGTTTTAATACTCTTTCACGATGTGAAAAGTTTGATGCCATTTTGATCATGATTTGTTTTCTAGCTCAATTTTACATTTAAAATTGGAAATAACAATTTTTTTCATCTTCATCGTCATGATTTGTCATCTAGATTGATTCTGCATTTAAAATATATGCAAAAGAAAATTTTTGTTGAATTTTTGCACTTAAAAGTCTTGAAATATGCACTTGCAATAGGTGTTGCCAACTTGAGGCACAATTCTTTTAAAGCAAGAAGAAGAAAAAACAATACACGTAAAGTTCATGTTACTTAACATTAAGTCAGATTTCACATGAATGTTCTTTTTCTCATGCTCGTGTTGAGTAAATGTTTGACATTTTGTGCAATATCTTGGCAATATCTCATCTGCCAGCTAAAAGAATTTGAAAATTCAATTAATTTACATAAAATTTGTATTATGTTTACCAGCAAGGCTAGCGCTGCCACATGTGCAACATATTGCAAACTGGCAACGCTGCAGTTCTTTGTGCAGGTCAAGTTTTTAAAATGTAGGTTAACTGCCCGACAAGATGCAGATAGCATTGGAGTTAAATAACATGTTAAACTGGGCGTTAGCTTCAACATGAACTGGTGCAAATTTTAAATAAAATAGCGTGGCATATAAAATAGATAAAACTGAAATTATAGTTTTTTTTTAAATAATTCCTTAAGCCGTTGCAAAATATAATGCACCAGAAACCTTTTGCATAATTTTTGCCTTTCTAGTTTTAAGTTAACCGCTCACCTTTATAATTGACTGTGACTGACACACACACACACACACACATACGCACACCTACAACTCTTTTGACGTTCTGGCCATGTCAATTCTCATACAGACAGACGAGTTGACTTTCGGCTCAGCTGGGGCAGAATGCAAGTAATTGTGCCATGTCACATGCAGTTGGCAAACTGTTCACATGGCCAACAATGGCAGATCGTCTGGCACATATCATAACTGTTCATCATCAAGTGCTTGGGCGATTGTTTGGGCCAAATGCGAGTTATTAGCATGGGCCGCAGTTGCAGCTAGATGATGCAGCACTTGCGGCACGGGGCGTTGCTCAGAGATTGCCATCATCTAATAGGCATAACTGTGACAGCGGCAACAACAATAAACACAAAAAGCTAATTGCAAATTGGCAACAACATGAGAATCCATGCTGGCCATTTGTCATCAGTTTACGAGCTGATATGCTAACTAATGCAGTTTGTCGACTGCAACAGCGGCAACTGTTGCTGCTGTGGCACAACAAGTTGTCTCAAGATTTCACTAGGCGCTGGTAAAACACCAGCCGACAACCAGCAACAAGGCGACCGACACAGACACTAACAATTTGCTGTCGGCAGCCAGCTGCCACATGCCACAAGCTGTTAAGCTGTGAAGCAGTTAGTTGTTTGACTGCCCAAAAATGTTGCAGTTGCTGCTCTTCAGGCTGCATGCAGCATCTGTATATAATTTGAGCAGGCCATAATTTCGCTTCAACTTGCATTACACAATCATGGGCTCAGGCTGTGCTTTGGCCAAAAAATTTGGCTTTAAAGATGCGCCAGCGCTGAAGTCTTTGATTTACACTTGGTCACTAAATGCTTGACCAGGTTACGTTAGCTTGCTAGCTTGTTTGTTGTTGTTGTTGTTTTTTTGTTTTTTTCGTTTTCTATAACTTACATAATTCTGTGCAAATTGCTGTTGTTGTTGTTGTTGTGGGCGCTGCAGTTTTGTAGCCAAGCAAAAAATGTATTAGCTTGTAAACAATTTTGTTAGAGCCATGCGTATTTTTTGATGAGTTGCCAAGGTGGTGTGTCTGATGTGTGTGCTGTGTGTGCCTGGTGTGTGTTAACTTTCACCCATTGTTAGCATCTTTCTTTTTGATTATGCGCCAGTTTCTTTTGCGCCGTGCGCCATCAATGGCGTTTGTTTTGGCTTTGTTTTGGCCAACAAACTTTGCAGCTTTGCTTTATATTCGACTTGACATTTTGCCATTGTCTGCGCTCAGCGCTCTGTGGGCTATCTTTGTGTGTGTTTGGCAGCGGTCAGCGGGGGGGCGTGTGTGTGAATTCATGTGTTAATAAATCCATCGACTGGCTGGCTACTGAGCTGAGCGGCTAAAACACCGGCACCAGGTGTAGGTCAGTTCATTATGCTAATCCGCGTTGACCAATTCGCGATCATTTCTATGAGCTTTTGGCCGTGTTAAATAATCGTTTTGTTTATGTGGGCATTCGATTTGTGACAATGTAGCCTTATTAGCATTAGATGTCGTAACATTTTCCCCCCCTATTTTATTTAAATAAGCTACATTAAAAGTGCGTGCAACTACAGCCAGTATATTGAATTTGCGCCGGGCAGAGTTTTAATGATAGCAATTAAAAGCTGCGAAGCGACGACGTCTGTCAAAATGTGTGTCAGCAAGTGCTGGGCCAGAAATCACACACTAAGGCGACAAGTCAACAACAACAACAACAACAACAACGATAAACACAGCAACAGCAGCAGCAACTACGATAGCAATAAAAAATAGACATCAAATAAAAAATAGTTAAAAACAATAGCAATTGCCGCAAGTGCTGTCAAAAGACGTCGCACAGCTTCCGTTTCGGACATTTGACGAACTGGCGCTTTTGACAGCTCCAACGATGTGACAACGATGCCATAATCGTTATCTCAACACAGATGAAAGCACACATATACACGGTATATATGACAGCTTGATCTTTGCTCTCACATTGCGCATACGCCACTTGGTCCACATTTACAGCTATATACAAATGTTTTTGTTTTTTTGGCAGCTTTAATGTGTGTGTGAGTTTCACTTTAAGCACGATTATTACTCAATTATAACAAATCAAATGTCAGCGCCCACAATGCTGACATTTGCAGTCAATAAAAGCCGCTAGAAACTATATTTTTCTCTTCTCCTCCCTATTTTTTTGTTGTAATTTTTGTTTTTTGAGAAAGTAAAGCAAATTTTTTTTTATGGCAATGCCAAATGTCAAATGCCAGCGACTGAGCCGCAGTGGGTGGAGTAGAGCAGCCATAAAGTATTTTCACTTCCCCATTGAGTTGCCAGTTGCCAGTTGCGAGTTGCGAGTTGCCAGTTGCATCGACAATTGGCCGAAAGACAACTGCGTGGGCGTTGTTGCTGCATCTGGCTAAGATACAACCTGTTATTGTTGTTGTTGTTTTGTTTTGTACCTTGATATATTGTCATATGTAGTAGCAGTTACAGTACTCGACGCATTTCTTTTATTTTATTTCATTTTGTGGAGCACTCTCTCTGCGTGGTATGACAAATGCCTCAATTGAAAGATATATTTGAAAACGTTTTTCGATCTTTTCTGAGGTTATTTAGGTTTTTTGTCAAAGCAATAGTTGAAGCCCCTTTAAGCGCATTTAATGATATTTTCTCTTCTTCTCTCTCACACTCTCTCAAAAGTCGTAAACGAAAATATTTGCAATCGGAGAACTGTTAAGATTTGATTCATTTCCTTACCATGTTTTTATTATTTATAAGTTCCCAAAAACGTCTTTTTTTATATACACTTGTCACATACTATTTGAAAATACCTTTAATTATATTTCTATAAAATATATAATAGCAAATGTATTCCAGTATCTAGGAGTTGGCATATTTCTGCTTTCTTGTTTCAACTTATTTAAGTTTTTTCTTCTCTCATTTCTAAAATAAAATTTTTCAAAATAGTTTTTACAGTTGCCTTCTTGACCCTTACATATATAAAACTTTATAACACATATCATAATAAATATTTCTATATATTACTCACTTTTTTAAAAATATTTATTAGTTTGTTTTATAAACCCAATCAGTAATTCGGATTCCATATATATTACGCTAAAGTTAATCCAAAACGATCAACGTGGCCACGCATTCCTCATAAGAAGGCGGCTGTGGCATCGTTGCCTCAGCTCTCCTTTCATCCAGATATTTGCGGTCCTTGCGGAGTAAACTTGGTGCAGGACGCGTTGGCTGCCGTACGTAAGGCTCGTAATTTTCCATCACGAATATGGAAGGTCCGTATTGCAGTTGTAGGACGCTCTCTGAGTTGGAACGCGACATGTGCACCACTGAATCTGCTAATGTTGCGTTGTTGTTCCTCTTGATGATTCTCGCTTTTACTTTTACGTAAATGAGCATGATAATGAGCAGGATTACCCAGTAGCCAATGGCCATGCCCAGGGCAAAGCCGAAGGCCAATTTAGCGCATGACCAAATTTCACAGGTATCCCAGGGTATCTCTTCCTGATTCCTGCAAACGATATAGATCGTCGGTGACAGCACGATCCAGTACAAGACTATCAATGTAATCTCAATAATCCTCAGATTCATTTTTTATGCAGCGCGTGAGTTGCGCCGGAACTCAGAATAACAACTAAGTGAACTTGATCGATTAGTTTATTCCATTAAATTATAAGCTGAGATGACGAGGAGTTTTAAAAATACATTGAGTTTCTTTAATGCATTTGTTCCTGGTGTCGAGAGTTGTGGTCTAGCTGTACAGCAATAATTGCGGTTGGCTATCATATTTATATTATGTGCGTAATTTATTTAAGTTTAACAATGGAAAACATGTAAAGCAAAAATACAACTTAGATTTAATTTAATTTTGAAATTGGGTTCTATTAAAAGAAAAATATTTATGTGTATTAAAATGTTCTTAAAATTGATTAGTAGTTTACTTTACAGAGAAGAAAGGGAACTTACGGCATTGCCGAGATAAATTTTGCTCAATCAATGTTTTTAATTTATTTAAAAGTAATATATAAATAATAACATTTTTATAGTTATAAGCTTTCAAACTAGACAAACACTACGTCCATACACTAGGCTAGGATTCCCATACATATATATTTTTGCATCTATTTGCATATATTATTTGGGCGTTATCAGCTGATTTCAATAGATTTCTTTTATTATTAAACACATTTATTATTTCACTAATTTATTGCCATAGATAATTATGTGCGCCAAAAACGTATGCACACGAAATATTTATTTTAAAGGGTATAGCAAATTCGTTTTGTGTATTGAGCCACCTGCATTGCTGCTCGTTTATTGTTGAAATGCAAATTGCGGCTGTTGAAATTGAAATTCAAGTCTGCGCCTTAGCGCAACTTTCACGGCTACGTGTGGCAAATAGGCCGACGATTACTCAGACGGCTGACACAGATAAATTCGATTAAGACTTAACCCTAACAAGCGCAAATTGAAAAGATTGATGAGCTCAGCTTGAGCTCAGCTTGAGCTGATTGTGGCTCCCATAGGCTAGCTGCCGCGCTGCCTTGCCTTTAACCCAACAAGTTGTCTGGCTTGGTTTCTGTGGTCAAAAGCAGTCAACTTGACATTGACCCAATGCCAAAGACGGATTCAACACACGTCCATGTCCACGATTTGTTCAGCTAATTTTTGCTCGTTTCGCCAAAACACTTTGTGGGGGAATCTTGATGTTGATATTTGTTTTCATTGCGTTTTTAATTTGCCACTTTTGGGCATTCACCAACATTTGTTTAGCCTTTTGTAGTTTGGTTTTTTTTTGCTGTGGTAAAAGAGTTTTTTTGTTTTTGTTTTTGGTACGCAATGCAATAATTTATTATATTTCATCTCTTTTTGGGGGTCTCGACCTTGCGAACGCAACAAAAAATAATTAAAAGTGTTGCCACGAAATGTAATTAAATAAATTGGAAATTCTTTACGATATGATATATATAAAAAGTGTTTTAATTATTAATTTTTTGCATTGCATTATAGTTGGCGCTGTTCGCAATCGGAGCAGCTGCCGCTGCAGCCACAACGAAGCCAAAGAGCGAGTCCAAGCCCAATCCCAAAGCTGAGTCAGCCATCAGTTCGACCAAGAAGCCCACGCCCACAACTTCAGCGGGCGTGACAACCACACGCCAGTCGAAGTCTTCCAAGGCTGTGCCCGGCGAGAATCGCGGCAAGCGCACGCTCTACGACTTCGGCAATGCGGGCTATCTCTATCCGGAGGTGGCCAGCCGGCGTGCCGGCTACGTGGACAACTACTACTCGCAGGGGGGCTACTACAATGGACAACAGGCTATAGGTTGCTTTAAGATGCTGGGAAGCACTGGCTCCAACGGAACTAATCGCTTTTTGCACTTTCAGCTCAGTATCCCGGCAGCTTTGGCGGCGCCTATGCACCCTATCCGCAGTATCTGGAGGCGCCGGAGCCCATCATTGAGATCATCATCAAGGATGCGAATGAAACGTTCGTCGAGGAGCCCCCCCAGCCCATTGTGACCAAGAAGAAGAAGAAGAAGGAGAAGGTGCACGTGTTCTACGTGAACTACAAAAAGGACCAGAACAACAAGCTGCACCTGGAGTCGCCCATCGCCTCGCTGAACAACGACGACAACGAGGAGCCCGAAGAGGAGGAGGAGGAGATTGTGCAATATCCGGTGACGCCGCTGCCGCCACTCAAGGCAACCACGCTGCGCACCATCATCCATCCCGACTCGGAGAAGTACCACAGCAACAGCGGCATTCACGTCTCCTTTGGTGCCGAGAACAAGCACCAAACCGGCCACATTCTCGAGGAGCACGACGCGGAGAGCATTCAGCGCCAGGTGGTGGCGCTGCCGTTGAGCAACACGCGCGCCGACTACGGACGCGAGAGCAGCTTCGGCCGTGGGCCCGTCTCCAATTTGCTGTTCGGCAGCAGCAGCAGCAGCAGCAGCTACCAACAGCAGCAGCCGCTGCAGCAGCCGCAACAGTTGCACTATGCCAGCCAGCAGCAGCTGCCCACGCAGCACAGCAGCAACTACTTCAGGCCGCCGTCCGCGCTGGTCAGCACGCCGCCCAAGCAACAGCAGCACCAGCAGCAACAATACTATCAGAAGCAGCAACAGCAGCAGCAACAGCAGCAGCAACAGCAGCAGCAGCAACAGCAGCAGCAGCAGCAACAGCAGCAGCAACAGCGGCCCAGCATCACGCAGCAGCAATTGCCCTCGACCTCCTCGCAAACCATTTTCAACAAGCTGGTGCAGCAGTCGCAGTTCTATATCAATCACAATCAGCAGTATCAGACGCCCGCACAGCAGCAGCATCAGCAGCAGCAGCAGCCACAGCTGCAGCAGCAGCAGTATCAGAAGCCGCCGCATAAGCAGGTGCAGGTGCCCTTCTTCCCGACGATACCGCCCAAAAGTCAGCCCAGCGCCGCGTCCTATCAGCCCATCAAATTCCGTCCGACGCCCGCGCCAGCGCCACAAGTGAAGCCATTGCAGCTGCCGCTCAAGCTGGAAAATGTCAGCTATCAGCAGCAACAGCAGCAGCAGCAGCAGCAGCCGCAACAGCAGCAATATCCAACGCAGTCGCAGTTGCAGCAGCCAAAGCCGCAGCCTTATCAGTTCGTAAGACAGCCACAGTTTGTGCAGCAGCCGCAGTTCATAGTGCACTCGCCCACGCCCGCCACAGACTACTATGGACAGCAGCAACATCATCAGCAACATCACCAGCAACAGCAGCAGCAACAGCAGCAGCAGGAGCACAAATATTCCGCGCCCGCACTCAACTATTTTGACATAAAGCCCTCCAAGGAGACGGAGCTGCTGAAGTCCATACCCAAGTTCGAGCAGCACATCACAGAAACGGTGCAGAATCCACTTGTGCCCGGGCAGCAGCAGCAGCAGCTGTCGCATCAGCAATTCGGCTACAGCAGCAATCGCAATGAGGTGATTCACGACATACCCGCGCCCAATCTGGCGCCAGTGTCCGCCAGCAGACCCGCTCAGCCCGTGGCGGGACACTACATCACATCCAGCTCTAATCAGCAGCAACAGCAGCAGCAGCAGCAGCAGCAGCAACATCAGCAGCAGCAGCAGCCGCAGCAATACAGCAACTTTGGCACTGAGGCGCCGCCCGTTTATGCCGAGTCCACGCACGGACAGAAGGTAATGGTGGTGACGCCAGTGCCGCCTTCGTCCAGCTACGCCAGCTACACTCAGTTCACGCAGGGCAACAGCGAGCAGGTGATTCAGGTGCATCCGCAGGGGAGCAGCAGCTTCGCACAGCAGCCTCGACAGGCGGCCAGTGCACAGTTCAGTGGACCCGCCGACAACTCACCCTTCAGCGTGTCCACCTATCACTCGGACGTGTTCAAGGAGCTGCACCAGCGACAGCAACAGGAGCAAAAGCCACAGCAACAGCAGCAGCAGCAACAGCAGCAGCAACAACAGCAGCAGCAACAGCAGCAGCAGCAACAGCAGCAACAACAGCAGCAGCAACAGCAGCCCCGAAAGCAGCCAACTTCCTATGTAACACCCGCTGCTGCCGCAGCCTCGTCGTCAGCGCCGCTGCCCACGGCTGCGCCCAATGGCAAAGCCTCGCAGACGCTGCTGCAGCTGCCGGACGAGGTGCCCGATGATCTGCGCCAGCAGCTCTTCGCCTCGGGCATACTGAACAACGCCGACATTTCGGTCCTCGACTATGATAAGCAGGGCGACATTGCGCTGGAGAATCTGCCCGCGGAGCATCTGCAGCATTTCTATGGCGCCGGCGGCGGTGCGCAAATAGCCGAAACAAACAAGGTGCTGACCGTGGTGAAGCCCAACGGGGACAAGGTGGCGCTCAGCGAGAAGCAAATCGATCGCGTCAAGCAGACCAACTCGCTGCCGCAGAAACAGAATCTGGACGTGAAGGTGGTGCGCTACGATGCCGGCCAGGGCCAGAGCGTCAGCGATAAGTACGTGCGCACAGACGCCACCGTGGTGACGCCCGTGGAACTGGCCGAGCGCCAGCAGTACAATCGCTATCTGCCGCTGAAGATCAACGGCGCCCAGTTTCCCATACCCGACAGCGAGGAGCTGCTGGGCAAGAAGATCGTAAGCGTTGTGGTGCTGGCGCCCGTCGAGGCACAGCCGCCGACGCAGTCAAGCGAGGCGCGCAGCGTGGACAGCAAAGAGGTCAAGTTTCTGGGCGGTGAGCTCGTCAAGACGCTGGTCAAGAAGCCCACCAAGGATAACTTCAAGCGCTGGCTGGAGAAGGAGGCGCGCACGGACATCGAATTGCAGTCGGTGGTGCTGCTGGTGGCCAAGTAAGTGTCTGAGTTAGGGCAGGCTGATGTGAGCCTTAAGTTCCTCTTAACATTTGCTGTTAAACTGACGTTAACAGTGTGACATTAACAGAAGAGATAATAGAAGAATCAGCAGCAAGTATACAGAAAATATACAAGCTAACGAAATGTCAAAAGATCCTTGAATCTAGTACAAAATACTTAAATAGAGTACGTCGAAATTCTCAATTTTAGTATGTTTTTAGGCCTAGCTAGGATTTGGTTCGTCACCCATACTCAATTCAATTCTGAATTGAATTTAATTTAAGAACTCCGAACTTAATTCGAGTGCGATATTTATATTTGAAAAAGAAAAAGGAGGTCCGATTTTTTTAAAAAAATTTATTGCTATATGTATGTATACTGTGGTAATAAATATGTAAGCAATTAAATACATAAAAGAAAAAAAATTTTTAAAAAAATTAAGTAAATATGCATGGAACGATAGTCATTTTATTAACAATTTTTTTTGCCTATATGTATTTTATTGTTTACATATTTATTATGAGAGTTTCGCTCGTTTAGTGGATATATACGCATCGGGGAATATAAAATTCATTTAATGCCTTTAAACATATTTTATCAAAATTTGAATTCACGCTTCCGTTTCCACAATCCCACAGATCCAGCGACACGTCGGAGCAGGAGATCTACATGTATGACATTACGACGGGCAGCGTCAACAAGCTAAATGGCGAGCTGTCCAGCACCTTTGTGAACGTGGCCGAGGAGAATGCCAGCAGCGAGGACTTGGAGCATGCGGCCACACTGGACCCCAGTTCGCTGGAGGCCATGATGCAGTTGCGTCGCAGATGAAGCACTCGCCGCAGCACACAATATGCCATTTAGCTAACCGACCTAGAAATGTCTGTACTCTGTACTAGATCTGAATTCTTTTTTCCACAAAGGGCGCACATTAATTTTGGCACAAAAGAGAAAAACAAAAACAATCACCTAAGGGTTTCATTGATCGCGGTTCATTCATACTGCACGCATATTCCTTTTCGTAGTATTTCAATGTTGTAAATATTCTGATGATTATCTTAATTTAAGTTAATTTACGCGAATAATAAAAAAAAATTTAAATCAAAAATAGTTCAATGAAGGAATGTTAAAGTGACGTTAACAGCACAAAATGTTAAACTGGAGTCAAGTTGTAAAGTAAAGTTATTCGGCGCTTTGTTTTGGGTTGCTGTCCGCGCTAAGTTGAGCTTTAAAGCTGCTGCTAAGAGCTTTTCTACTTTGTTCGCGCAACTTCTTGCCAACAATGGAGCTTTAGTCTAAGAGCTGCTTGTAACAACAACATGCTGGCCAACACATTTAGGCCAAGGTTAGCTGCTAGCACCACAGCAACAAGAAGATTAACACACACACACACACACACACAATAATAGAGACCTGCTTTGATAGCAGGACAAGATTTTGAAGTCAACAACAAGCTGGTCAATAAGCATATGCGCATACGTGACCTATCAGCGCTGGTCCATTGGCCGCTGAACAACGTGACCAGAGGCCAGCGAAGAGCACGCATAAATCTTTGGCTTAAACAGAGCGCGCTCTTTGAAGACCCACGCTCTCTCTCTCTCTCTCTCTCTCGCTCTCGCGCGCTCTTTGGCTGGCCTGCTCTTTGGCAGTTGCCTGGCTGGTTCGCTTTGGGCTTTTGGGCATGGCACATGTGTGTGCGTGTGCCTGTGTGTGTGTGTGTGTGTGTGTGTGCGTATGTGGTTATGTTTGTTTGCTTGGAAGCGTAAGTGCAACAAGTCGCAGTCAACGGCTATAATTACATGCCGTTTATTTTTAGCGCACAGCAACAACACTCGTTTGGCTAGACAACAACGACAATAACATTAACAACAACAACCACAACAAAAACAAATGGCCGAAAATGTAGATAGCAAACAACAACAACGACTACTAAAAATGCAGCGCATAAATGAGGCCTGCTTTTGAATTTTATTTTTATTTCTATTGCAGTGCGCAAAACCGAACGAACCGGCTAAGAGCTGCTCGTTGTTGTTGTTGCCGGATCGAGTCAACAACAACATAAAAGCACACACACACACACACACACACACTCACACTTGCATGCTGTACGTGTGCTTGTAAACATTGTAATTCCAGCTGTGAGGTCTTCTCCCTTATGCAATATTTGATTAGTATTTCAATTTTGGCTGTTGATAGACGAAATTAATTAATTATAAATCAAACTTAAGCTAGATATGAAAGCTATAGAGTATGCCTTTGAGCAACTGAAATAATACACCTTATTATGATTTAAAATCTACATTCTTCAATGCGGATGCAACAAATAATCAAGAATATTATATGTGGTTCATTATTTTATAAACATATTTTACTTTCAGTTTCAATCACATTTTAACAAAGAAACAGACGAAGTTTAAAATCGGAATTCAATATTTCATGTACCCATCTGCAGACAATAAACACAATAATAAATATCTTTAGCATACAAATTAAGTTTAATAAACATATAAATTTCTTTGGCATATAAATTTAATAATATTAAACCTTTTAAACTTTTAAGACCACAAAAGCTGAGCGCTATTTCTGGGAATATTTATTCTAAACTCGTTTATCAACATTGAAATTTTTGTGATTGCGGCTATTTTTAAAACTTAATTAATGATCAAAATCATTTTACAAATTAACACATTTACTGTGATTTTATTAACAGTCCAAAAGTCTATTTAAGTTATAGATTGCACATCCAATGGGCATTTTATATATTCATTATAACTATTAACGATTTGTAAATAAACTGCTACTAAAATATTTTTAAAAAGAATTTAAATGAGTAAACGTTAGTCAATCAATTGAATAATTAGTACCTGAAATTAAACCGTATCCTATTCACGTAATATAATACTTAATTTCTTGAGGCTACTGCGAACAAAAACTGACTCAATTGCATGCGTATTTCTGCTCATCCCTCACGGCGAATATCGTGGGTGCACATGTACACACACAGAAAGAGAGAAAGACACACATACGTATAAGCACACATATGTTATTTGAATTGTTTTCGATTTCTTACAACGCCTTTCGCTGTAATTTTCGTATTCTGCTTCCCATGCGTTTTATCTGCATGTTTTTTTTCGCTGAGCTTTTTTGCTGCCTTCTGCGACTCGTTTTAAAATTGGGTTACACAGCCCAAGACCAAAGCCCCAAACCAACAACCAAAAAAAAAAAAAAAAAAAAAAAACTGAGAAAATACGTAAATAAAAATGCAAAAATCCGTTTGACGCCGTAAGCTCCATGAGTCAGAACCGTTGCACTGATTGCTCAAGCAGCAGCCGACAACAGCTGTGGGTGTGGGTGAAGGAGATGAAGTCGAAGAAGAAGAAGAACTCGAGCTTTGTTTGTGTGCCAAAGATTTCGATTTCTCCTCTTTTTGTTTTGCTTCTTAAAGCGTGTCTGCGTTGTTAGCTGATTTGTAACGTTACAGTTTGCCGTATGAGTATGCTGTCGTTGATACATGTGAGCTGTTTACGAGCAGCGTCGAAAGATTTAAGAGAGTCAGAAACTGTCGTAAGAGCGTGCTTTAAATTTTACGGCTAAGCTTAGCGCTTGGCTTGACTATGCAGCGATCGATGAAAACAGTGATGTCAGCTTTTGAGATGTTAAAAAGCTAACTACAGTTTATTTGTATATGAATTAAATGGGCTGAATGAGGTAGTTTACAGAAAATTAGATAAATAAGCTATATAAAAAATAACATAATAAATATATATAAGCTTTATAGTATTGTTTTTAATGCTAACATAAGTCATTCAATTCGCAACTGGTGTTAAATAATATATAATAAGATATAAGAAAATACTATTTTTAATACTTACTTTCAACATTGAATGTGAAATACAACATTTTTCACCTACGAATTAGCTTGTTGAGTGGAAAGAATACCATATGGCTGTCCAAGAAACCAAAACGAAAGTTTTTATGTGCAAATTACTTGTCAACTATGATTAAACAAGAGTATACAAGTGCAAATTAATAAGATATAGGTGTAAAGTTAAAGCTTATACCAAATAAAGGCAAAATCTAATACTTAAGCTAAGCTCTCTGCCAATTTAGCCAAACGGCTAAACACTCCTGCGCAAACTAGCTAGTTTTTAGCTGTAGAAGAGCCGAAGTGGCAGTATTATCGAGCGCATGAACATCGCGAAGCATCGTCGTCTGGCATCGCTCAAAGCTGCGCTCAGTTCGGTTCGATCATTCGTCGCAGCAAGTCCAACTCGTCATCGGGGCTCCACACAGACAGCGTAGTCGAGAGTCGAGGGTGGCGCAGAGCTTGGCCCAGTCTCAGTCTCTGTCTCCGTCTTTCCAACTGCAAAGGGCGCGCGCGAGTGCATTAACATTAACCATAAAAATTGTGCGCTAAATTTTCGATATACATATATTTATGTGTGGAATTGTGTGCGAGTGAAGTCAAGCGAATTATGCAATTGGCCGTTGCCAAGTGAAAAGTCAAACTGTGTTTTGTAATGCCCCAAAGAAACGAAAATACGAAGAAAAGTGAAGCTGCCGCCAAGCCAAAGCCGAATCGCAATCAACGGCACTGTAAAGCCGTTTGAAAACAAATACAAATACAAATCAGAAAAGTAACTGAAACTTAAGACATCCAGACAAAAATGGCGGCTACAGCGACAGCGACAGCAACTGCGGCGAACATTTGCGTCAGCTGCGCACGCCAGCGTCAAAGTCGACGCAGCGTCGGCGCCGGCGCAACCACAGCCGTTGGCCGTAATGCCATATTGCAAATTTACAGCGCCTGGGCGCTGCTCACACTGCTGGCTGCCAGTGCTGCCATTGTGCAGAGTGCTGCCGTTTCCTTTGGTTAGTTTTTTTTTTCTTCTTAAAATTGAATTCAAATATGACATTAAATTAAGTTAAGTTAGAATAAGTGTTAAATGTAGTTCCTTAATGGGGTACTTCCCCCCTATGACAAGACTTTCATTCCATGAAAATATAAACAAGTGAGTTTGCAGTCGGGTCTAACCGACAGCGCAATACTCGTTCACAGTGTAATAATAATTAAAATATGTACCCTAGCACTTTGTGTAATTATAATAATAAACGAGCATAAAACATCATCTAGCTTATAAACATCAGCGACACCAATTTAGTTATCTAATAACTTAATTTTTCTAAATAGAATCAGCGCCCAATTAGATTACAAACCAAGGTTTGTGGCTGGGGTGGTTTCAAAATTAGGCCGCTAGTTGGCGATATATATTGAGATATATTGATTGAAATCGAATTGCCACGCCCCCAATAGACGTGGCCGAAAAATATTAACACTTAATCTGACGCGGGTATACATGAGTATATATTCCCAGTTTCAAGTCTCTAACTTCAATAGCAGTGAAAAAAATTACTTTCATACTGACAGTCGGACGGACGGTCAAGACGGATATTACACAAACCTTATATACCATTTTCATTTCGTGAACGAGTATAAAAATTTCTAAAAAATTGCTCATCACGATTATTCGCAATTCTCGAAGTTTCCAGCTATGTGAGCTGTGTTTTACATTTATTTTGCACTATTCTATTTCAAGGCGTCTTTTGGCCATATTCTCGAGTTTCTGCGAATGATGTGAACCACTGTCATTTGTGTTTTTTGTCCGTTTGTTTTTGCTGCGACAATTTGTGAACGTGAACCGTAAACCGGTCTTGGTCTCCGCCAGTCTCTCGATCTTTTCACATGGCTTTTATTACTTATTTATTTATTTTGTTCAACGCTTCTTCTTTTTGTTGCTTTTTGGCCAAGCGAGTTATTAATGTTCTTGTTGCTGTGGCAGTTATTGTAAAACTTACAGAACTATAAACAAAGCACGGCGTTTTTAATTGTTTTACTCTTGTTTCCCTTTAAGCTGTGAATCATAGACGTAAAAACAATGAAAATCATTTAAATACTCGCGGAAACAACGCGCTCGGAACAAAATACTCACCTAAAGACATGTGAAAGTAAATAATGAGAAAACCAAAAAAATAAATACATTTTTTATTTAAATTGCAAACTGAAAATAAAGAAAAATAAGAGGAGCGAACAAAAAGCTGCGGCAGACGGGAACGGGCGCGACCTCATTGTCATTGAAATACAGTTACGGCAATGGAGCGCGAGCGCAAAGAACAAAAGCAGCGATGCCACAAAGTTCACCAGTTGCCAGTTGCCAGTTACCGTTATCCCGGTGTCCCCCTCTTCACGCCCTTTGCTGCAACTCTTGCTGTTAACAAGCGCAGCTTTTAACCCTGTTCCGCTGAACTTTAAACATTAATTTGACGTTCCATTTCGGAAATATGCCAATTGCAGCTGGCGAAGAGGCGCATTTGAATGAAAGCAATGGAATGAATGAATAGGAATAGGAATGTGCGAGAGAATTATGCGCTTTACGCTTTTCGCTTCACGCTTTACACTTTATACTATGCAAATTTGTGTTAAGAAAAACAACCCCAGAAAAACAAGAAGCTGGGCCGCACTGCTTAAAAAACATATGCATATGATATATGTACCGATATGTATATGTGTGTAAATACATATGTATTCAGGCTAACCGGTTGCTGAATCAATTGCTTCTAAAAAAAAAAATAACAAAACAACAATATGTTGCCAAACAGCTAGAATTGTGCTTTTTTTTTGTTGTTTTTTTTTTGGCATGCCGTTTAGTAACAAGAAGTTAACCCCATCTCTGTCTCCCTCTCGCTTTTGATCTGTTGATGTCATAAGAGTTCAATTAGGTGCAACACGCCCACCCGGTTTGCCCGCTGAAGTTGTTCAACTTTTTGCACACAAAATGCAAGTAAAAGCTGCAAAGCCCAAAAAAAGACTGCGAAAACGAAAAACAAAAAAAAGATATGCTAGAGCGAGACAGCAAACAGATATTGCTTTATGTATAGACAGGAGCCTCGTGCGTTGAGCTGTGCAGAGCGTCAACAAGCGCTCAATTAAAATGCAAATTGACCGTTATCTGAGCCGATGCCTGCCCTCGCTCTCGCACTCGCGCTCTCACACTTAAAATGGCGACACTTTGAAGATGTTGTTCTTGTTTTTTAGCTTCTTTTTTTTTTGGTATTTCCTTTTAGCTGCGATTGCTAGCAACGCCCAACGCCCACTAGCCGCACTATCTAAATTGGCGCAAACTATTTTGGCCAGCAGCTTCCAGGCCAGACACACACACACACACACAGAGACACACAACAAGCACTTACGATGTTGGTAATTTTTTGCTAATTGCTAAAATGGCCGCCTTGATTTATGTATGCGACCGTTAGATGGCAGCAGGCGTCTGCAAGTGTGTGTGTGTGTGTGTGTGTGTGGAGTCGAGTTGAACCGGCTCCAACAACGGGCAATGCTCGGTCACGCTGCTGTTGGCAAACTGTGGCAGCAACAGTTGCCGTTAGGCTGCCTGCAACAATGCTATTGCTCTTGCACGCAAGCATTAATAACAACAACAACAACAAGAAACAGTTAAAGCTGAATGCATGTCAAGTTCTGAGCTGTTGTTGTTGTTGTTGCTGTTGTTGCTATGCGCTGCGGCGGCTCTTCAAGTTGTTGTCTTGTTTAGAGTACAATTTATTTTATTTAGTTTGTTGCTGCTGTGCAAACAAACAGACAAATGACAACAACTACAGCAACAACACATACGCTTGACCTATAAGTAAAATTGGCCAACAGGAATTGTAGCACACGTCCACTCATACGCTTGTGTATGCGAGTGTGTGTGTGTGTGTGTGTGTGTGTGGGTCAGTAGTACGAGCTGGATTCTAGGTGGGGTGCGGGGCGCTGCCTTTTAACCCTTACCGCTCTGACTTTGATAGTTGACCCAATTTTCAGTTGGCAAATAAAAAACAAACAAAACAACACTCATCGTTTTTTTTTTTTATTTTTTGTCTTTTTTTTTTTGTTGCTGTTTGTGCGTCAAGTGTTCGCTACTCTTTCTCTCGCTCGCTCTCTTTTACACTTACACTTACTCATCCGCCGCTGTGTGAGTGTTCTGTAATTTTTGAACAACAACTTTTTTATTTCGAGTGCTTTGGCAGCACTCGTTGCGGCTTGTGGGCCGACTGTGCGTAGTTTTTTGTATGCAACTGTATGCAACTGTGCGTAATTATGATGAAGTGAGCCAGCACGCCGCATGCCACATGCTGCATGCCACAGAATTCGTAATGCCCAGAGCGGGCGTGGCACTCAAAACCGATGCTTGACAATCTACAAGCCAAGTGCTGTGCTTAACACATGAGCGAACTGGCCCAAACAAAACCCAAACAAAGCCCAAACAAAACAACAACTGCCCGCCTGAATGCTAGCAACGAGGCCAGAACTGTGTGTGCCAGTGTGTGCCTACGGGTGTGTGTGTGTTTGTGTGTGTAAGTTGTGTGCACTCATTATAGTAGGCACCTGTAGATCAACATTGACTGCCCTTCAGTTGAGTTTAGCCCTATTCAAGTGACCGCCACACAATCCCACACACACACACACTCGCACACACACACACAGTCACGCAATTTTCAACAGTTTTAAACTGCTCTAAACGCGATTCTGTAATCAAGTTTTGCGTTCGTTTCTGACCTTATCACCCGCCCCGCACAAAAAACAAACACAAATTGTTGTATTTGTATTTGTTTTTGTGTTGAAAACATTTTCCAGCATTTGCATAGATACTTGTCGTATGTAAATGTGATATTCGTTGCCCTCAAAATAACAGTAAAGTGCAATTTTCAACTTTCCATTAAAAACTGTAATACAGAGAAATTGGGCACCATCCATGTTCTGCTCTAGAAATTGAGACAAATTATTAACGGCACATTTATGGGCCAAAAAAAAAAAAAAACACGAAAATAAATAAAATGAAGTGAAATTACAGCCCTTTCTTTGCTTGGTTCGCTGAGCGCTGGCGGCAGACGCTGTCCACTTTTAACCTCGACTGCAAAATCCCCTCAGGCCCCAACTCCCGCTCCCTGGAAAAAAAAAACAACCCAACAACCCGCATCAACCTTAATGCGTCTCTCGTCTGCTGCTGCAGTCAAGCACAACACTCATTTAACTTGTTATACGTATTTATAAAAAGTGTGTGTACATGGTGTGTGTAGTGTGTGTGTGTGGTTGTGTGTGCGTGCTTTTAACCCAATTAGCTAAAGCTGTAACTGAAGCTGGAGTTCAGTGGCATAAGCCTCGACTTTAATAGCTGACGCTCAGTCAGTCTACAAACACTACGCACACAACACACACACACACACACACGTATTAAAAAAGCTAACAAAAAATTACTAAACCTCATTGTCTTGTGGTGCTAATGTGCTAAAATTATAACTTATGGGTCAATTTATCAGTACGTGCCGTCAGTTAACTGTCAGAAGAACCTACAAGAAGCTACAAGCAAAATGTTCAGCCAAATGCATTTTTATCTTCGCAATTTGATAGATGATGGCTGTTTATCAGCGAAACAAATAAGCTTTGGCAGTAGCTTACTGACTTTGCTTTAAAGCGACGTCCTTACAGTACATAAATGTGGCTAAAGTGTGCAGGTGCTTAAAGTAGTTGGCCAGCAGTTTGCAAGAATTTAATTGGATTTGAGTTTTAGACGATTTTATTGTTTTTAGTCAATACGCTTAATTGCTGAAATGTTTTATGTGCCTTAAGTTAAATAAGTTGATAACGCCAAAAGCTTTAATGTGCTTTTGAAGCTTTTTGAAGCAATGTTTAAATTTAATCAACTTATCTGAAAAAAAAACACATTTTCAAGGCAATAATTATTATTATTTTAGCTTAAAGCTCCCATATGCTTTTCAGCTTCTTTTTTCTTTCTTAAATGTAAATTAATAGCAATTTATCTAGCTTAAAGGTTTCATAAACACTTAAAACTTTTCTAACCGACAGCTGAATTACCTTAGGCAATTTATAATAATTGTTTTTCTTCTAAATTATCTTAAATATTATTATACATACGTTTAAAAGGTAATTAACAATTTAGCTATAAAGTAATTGAATTAGCCCTAGGCCAACATTGAGCGACATTTTGCAAAATGTGCAGCTTGTCAAGCGTTTGTCAAAGCCAACAAACGCGCACGTTAAATAAGCGACAGCATATTGTTCCAAAAAAACCAAAACTGAAAATGTACAACAAATTATAGTTATTATTTATCAACTTATGAGCTGAACAATTACGAATCATAAATGCAATTTTGAGTGCACTTTTTGAGTAGCTGCCCTGAGCATTTGAATAATTTATTGAAGTGCAGCACGTGTCCAGCCACTTGGCTATTAATGTCAAGTTCGCAATGTGAATTAGCTGCCACACACACGCACACACACTCATGTGCGTGTGTGTAACAGTGGCTGCAAAAAGCAAATGCAAATTGTTTTTGCGTATGAAATTTTAATAGCCCGAAAAGCGGCGGCAATTGCACAACAAGACAAGAGATGGCCAAGGCAGAGCTGAGGGGGCTACAATAATAAAATGTTGCAACAAGTATTAAGCGCCCACAATATGCAGCGGAGTGTACGTGTGTGAGTATGAGTGTGTGTGTGTGAGTCAGTGACCCAGAATATAATGCAAAAGTAGTTTTCCTATGGCAAAACGAATCGACAGCAACTGGCGGCACATTGTAAATACATAATTCATTATTAACCTACAACAACAGCAGCAACAACAACAGCAATAACAGCCACTGTATGTGCTTTATTAATTTAACTACTTCTGTGTGTGTGTGTGTGTGTGTGTGTGTATGTTTGTCTGTATCTGTTTTTCTTTTATTGTAGCTGAGTATCTGCAGCTGTGTGCGCGCTTGTATCTTGTATCTTTAACCTCTGCCGCGCAAAGTTCGAGTGTGAGTGCAAAATAATTGAGCCGCAACTCTTGACGAGCCAGCTGCCTTTATAGGTAGCTGCATGCTCATTCAATTATACACTATATCAAATTAATTGAATTTCAGCATGTTATAGATACACACTCTAGCTATCCCTACAGTATAAACACATATATTCCCATTTATTGATATATCAACTCTTTCACAATTCACACACAAAGTTGCGGCATCTATTTTTAGTTTGATTATTTTTCCCATCTACCGTTTTTTTCTTCTGCTGATTGCCATAAGTTTGGGGGACAAAAAAAACGATGCTTGGCCTACTACATATAGAGTCCGCCTAAGCGACCGCTGTGTGCGCTGCACATTAGCAGCTTTTTGCAAATTTGTGCCCGAGTCACAGGCATGTGCTTTACTTAAGAGAAAACGAACTTTTTCTAAACACTCATTCAATAATTACATATTTTTCTTCTCTTTGACAGGTGATCTGCTGTCGCATCCCACATTCAAGCCGCTGTGCAGCGCCCAGCATGAGCACTTCATCGAGAGCGATGGCAAAGAATCTAGTCTCATCATTGAACTGAAACCGGGCGCCTATGGCGCCCAGCATGCGTCCTGTTCCCGCATTTTGAGCGCACCGCCCAGCTACGGTTTCATTGTGCGCCTCATTCTGCCCAAGCTGCGACACACCCAGCACACGGATAATGACGGTCCCTCCAGCTCCAGCTCCAGTTCTAGCTCCGGCATTATGCCCGCCATTGTCAGCACAGCCAAGCCACAGTCCCAGTCCGGGCAAGCGGCTCAGGCCGGAACGTCCGCGCTGATTGAGCGGTTGAATGCAACAGCAGCAACAGCGGCGACCTCATCCGCAGTCGTTGTGGGACGCACCTGTCCGCTGAATATTGTAAGTGGACACATTGTAAGGGGTTTGATTGAATGCGAGCATGACCTCTTAATGGAAATTGATTTACATTTGCGAAGTAGCCGAGTGTGTTGTGATGTGTGATAGAAGGCGCTGACTCAGCGCTACATGTGCTTTAAATTTAAATAGTTAGCATGGTAGTATCAACCAGGTGCGGGTATAACACTCCATTAAACAAAATTCGCAGTGAAGACGCTTTCTCATTATATTCAATAAATGATAAAAAAAAAGTTTAACAATTTAAATTCAATTTTAAAGACATCAATAACTTGTTTGTTATATTTTTCAACATATATACGGTATTTTAAAATTAAGCAAACATAAAAGGCTTTTAAATAACAAGCAAATTAAGTCCCACAGAAGAGCGCATAGGAAACATTAAATATAACATTATATAACATTTATGAATACCCGTATTATCAGTATTTTAATAGGTTCAATTCATTTAAATACATTTTTTAACTTTGCAATTTAGTTTTCTCACGCTGATGCATTTTAAACTCTTTAATTTGAGAATTTCAAACGATCTTAATAATATTAAATTAAAAAATTAAATTATAAATGTATCATTCAAAATATTTAATTGCTTTTCTTTATGATTTTCAACGATACTGCGCCTCATTGGTATTCCGCTAGCTAGCAATTTGTTATTCCTCGTATTTGCAGGGCCAAGTTCAATAGCTGAAAGAACGCAGTTTACATTATTGTATATAAGCGGCAATTAATTAAGCTGCGCCCATTTAATTAAACCAGTTAGCTGTTTACTACCCGGTTAAGCAATGGATCAGCAGTTATTCCACAAGTGCATCTCGTAAATGCCATTAATATTTTGATATGCGATAGCTTTTCGTGTGCGCGGATTTCTCGGATTTCTCATTAAGAACAAAAGCTGCAAATTGTGACATATTCGCAGTTAAAAAATTAAATATGAAAACAAACAAAAACATTTGCATATATGCAGTTCCCAAAGGCGAACAAAGAAATCAGTTATACACATAAACAGCTGTAGATACGTGAGTTTGGTTGTACCTGTGACTGCTATAGATATACATATTCAGCTACAGATATAGATACAGATACAGATACAGATACAAATACCGCGCCCGCAACCGCAGCTTGATATCCTCACATGCGTTGCGCAGCTAGATTTTATGGCTTGAAGACTGCCCACGTTTCATAGCTGCCAATCTGCCTGTCAGCCATTCAGTCAGTTCCTCACTCTGTCAATCTGTCAAGCCGTCCGTTTGTCGCCACAGTATTTATGGCATCGCAGCGTCACAGCGGTAACTGAAAGTGTTGTCTATTTGTGTTTTGAATGTTGCGTTGCGTTGCGTTTCGTTTCGTTTCGTTTTTCCTGGCCAAATGAGACAAACGTGTTTCAAATACACAACAAGCTCAGAACTCGCCAAAATGGTTTGAATCGGGCGCGCTTATGCAAATCGCACGCGATTGGAATATATGTGTCGTTTGCTGGCTGCTGGTCTAAACAGGCCCTCGGCCCGCCCTAACGCCCTCCCGCCCGACTGCAGACTGGGATACAAATGCAAAAACGAGTGCCCGCAAATGCGGGCTGAAATGCGGCAAAGAGTTATCTATTATTCAGCTGGTTCAGTGTCAGCTCCGCTCATGAGGCGCATAGGTTGCAGCTAGAAAGGCCATACAACTAAACGTTAAATTGACAGCAAAATTAACTGTAATTGGAGACAATTTCAAATGTCAAAATGGCTTGGGAAAACCACGAAAAACGATTATAAAAAGTGTGCAACGAAAACAACAATGTCACCCATAGAAAAGTTACACGAAAACCTAAAAAACAATTAGCCAAGCGAAAGTACTCGATGCTCGGCCATGGCATGCCGATGCCTCACATATAACAATTAAATCGAGTTTTGCAAAACTTGAAAACCTTCCAAACCCAGTCATAGGCTCGGCATAAACTAGAATTATAGCACCAGCCACAAGCCACTCATAACTTTAGTCATTTTGAGGCGAGTTCAATGCTAAAAAGCCAAACACAAAATCTCACACAACTTGGTGGTCACGAGCCAAACACACACGCCCACCCACCATTCATACATTTATTCGAATCAAAGTCAAAATCTAAATATGTTTTCATTTTGATAGATGGCCAAAAGCAAACGTACGGTGCCGAAATTGCCAAATTATCTCTAATTGAATTGGCAAAAAGAAATAGCCTTGGAATGAAACTTTGACTGGTTAGCTTTAAGATGTACTTAATGTGCGCATAATACTAAAGTAGATTCATGTAGATAGCACTTTCATGCTGGCTACTAACTGTCTAGCTTGAAAGCTTGGCTAACATATTTTATAGCTAGACCAACATTTAATAACAAAATTTATCAACATTTGCCAGCTTTTGCGTAAAAAAAATGGCGAAAATTGCGGTCACACTTTTCACAACTAATAATTTATCATATAATTATTATAATCAAGAATTTTCGGCTAATATAATACAAATTGAGCGACACGCTCCACTTATTGCAGAATTTAATTAAGATGAGATAATCATATTAAACAGCTAACTTTTTTAATTCCAATTAATATTAATAAATTCGCAGTAGTAAAAAATCTTAACTGTACAACAGATTATTTGAATACATATTTCATTTCCCAAGAAATAAATGTATATAAGAAAGAAATGTTCTATTTAGAGAATAAATTAAAAAGAATCAACGACTTTTTAGCGGGGCTTTTAACAAAATGTTGCTTTTAGCATTGTAAATTATATGCATATATAATTATGAATAGCTTGAAACCTGGGCCAGGCCGTAGTACTCACGATTCGCAGTTGCCTAAAATTGCTGTTTTTGTACTGCGCATATATATATTTATAAATGTTTTATTTAAGCGTAAATATTTAATTTGCCATCATTGTTGTTTCCCATGCCAAATATCCAAAATGTATTCGCAGTTGATCGTTTATGGTGCACGTTTTCATCTTTATTTACCTAAATAATTTATATCACGTCGTTGCTTTGTTGCTTTTGTTGCTTTTGTTTGTGGGCGTGAAAAGATTTGAGTGCTTTGTATTATACGTATTTTTCGTACCCTCTTTATTTATTTTTTTTTTTGGTATTTAATTGTATTTTAGTCGCGTAAATTGTTTATGCCTGCGCAGGCAAATATTGGAGCAATTTTAATGCTGATCTTTTGATCTCTGTTCTTTGTTTGTTGTTGCAGTTCAGCTCGTTGGATCCGCATACGGCGCAGTGGCGCGTGGATCCCTGCCAGCTGGAGGACACTGCCTCTGAGATGGAGGATCCGGTGCGCTTGTTCCACGGCCGCGTGCGCATTGTCTGGGAGCACGGACAGCATGCTCTGAGATCGAAGCTAATGATCACGGTGCTAGGCAAGGGCGAGCAGTGCAAGGATGTGAGCAAACATCAGTGCTTGAAGATTGGGTAGGTTCAATAAGCTTTAGTATAGGGTATTTAATAGCATATTTTATATCTTCTCAGCGATGAGCCCATTCTGTGCATCTCCAAGGAGCTGGCCTGCGACGGCATTCGCCATTGTCCCTATAGCAATGAGTACGACAGCGATGAGGACTACGAGCTGTGCTTTAAGCAGCGTCGTCCTGGCGCCGGGACCCTGCCCTACGCGCTGGAATCCGATCTGTTCGAGCAGTTCGCCTTGGAGGTGTTCCGCAATCTGTTTGCTAACGATGCGCCGACAGCGCCGGAGGATCTGCCGCGCAACGACAGCGCCAGCGAGGCAGCAGCTTCCGGGAACAACTCGACAACGCAGCTACGCAAAGTGCACACCAAAGACATGAAGAAACCGGGCGGCGGTGGCAGCGACGCCAACGGTTCGCCCAATGCCATTGGCGCGGAGCCGGCGTCAGAGTTGGATGGGAAGGCGCAGGATAATGCCACCGTGGAGAGCAATGTTGGCGCTGGCAGCGGCTTCACGCGCCGCAACTCGACGCGCACGGGTCTCCACTCGGATCTATCCAAGTACGGGCCGTGGGGCTATCTAATGCTCGGCATGCTGCTCTGCGGCGGCGCGCTGCTCATCTGCGGACTCTGGGGTACGTTCAATTGCACACTTTTCTAGTCCAAGTAAGACATAGACATTTATATTTATGTGCGTTTTTGTTTTTGTTTTCGTTCTTGTTCGTGATTCTTTGTTGTTTCTGTTTTGTGTTCTCACATTGCGCATGCCATTCAACTTTGTATCTGTATCTGTATCTGTATCCGTATCTATGTCTATGTCTAACTTTCCCATTTCGCCATTAACTACCCCCTCTTGCGCTCCGCGCCCTGCGCCTGGCCCGTCATCTCCAACAGTTTCCTGTTGTCGCTTGAGCTCTCACATTCAATCCATACGTACACTTGCAGCATCCGCGTCGCAGCACGCGGTGAACAACGAGCGCGAGGCAGCGCTGGCCGCCGCCAATGGGGCTGGCATGGATCCCACCAGTGCCACATCGCCGCCCAACTACGAGGAGCTGGATCCGCCGCCGGCCTATTCGGTGCTCTTTCCCAATCAGAAGGCCGCTAGCAGCAATACGCTCAATGCGCTGGACGGTGCGGTAGCCAGCACAACAGCTGCAGCTGCGGCAGCAGCAGCAGCCGCCGCAGCAGCAACACTTGCAGCTACAGCACCAGCAGTTGAACAACAGCCACCCCCACAACAACAGCAACAGCAACAACAACAAGCAGGAGGCGAGCCAACCAACTAGCTCTAAGCCTGACAATTAGGTCGCCACAATGGCGCATCTGGCAAAGTAGTTTAGGTTTAGGTTCCAACTTCTTTGACTGACTCTGATGCAATTAGTTTAGAAAAAACGATTTTTAGTGCTAGCTCTTAAGCGTAACTCTATGTTAAATGTTTAATTATACATGTATGTTAGCTGGTCAACCCGATCTATCCCAAAACGAAAACACGTCCCCATGTCCGTCGCCCTGCCAAGCATGGTGCTCAGACAATCCCGCAACTATAATCCAATCCAAACCAATTGTTCAATTGCTTGCAACGTGAAAAATTAATACGTATACTATAAAATATTAAATAATGATTGTAAAAAAAAAAACGACCAATTATAATGACATCAACGACAAGTCGCATATTTTTTGTATCTTTGTTAATGTAAAATTTAATGTGATATATTTTTTAATACTTAATAAAACAAAAAAAGAAAACTTCTGTAAACTTGTTCAATTACTATTTTGAGTATATAAGTAATATAAACTAATTTGCTCAGTTTTCTATCAGAGCCTATATATCTTTATATACTATTTGTGAGACAAACTTCAAAATCTTGTATTTTTCGGATACAGGGTGTTGCAAATTCGGTATCACGAGGCACGTCGTATTGACAACAACAAAAAGTCATTAAAAGTGCATACTTTTAGGCGCCTGCTTAATAAAGTAAAACTATTCTGGGTTACAAAAGTATCCAATAGATAAAAAAGAAGAATTCTCTAGTTGTATGCTATTAACTAGGAAATACCTAGTAAATAGTATTTGCAAGATACAAAAGTATCTGTGAGCTACAAAAGTATATGCCGGTAACAATAGTGTCTATGCTATACAAAAATATTTTTTAAATACAAAATATTCTGTCAGCAGCCCAGCGCTTATTTATTTGTATTTTTAAAGTTATATTTCCCTCCCTTTATGCTGTTAATTTGTGACAAAAAGAAAACAAAGGTAAATATTTTTACATCGAATTTTAACATCATTGTTTTTATTCAGGTAAATTAAAAGGATGTGTGTATATGAGGGTGGCTACAACAGCTGGAATAAGGCTTGAATGACGGAAGGAGATTGGTAGGGAGTAAGCTGTTGTAAGGGCAATTTTAACATTTAAATTGCATGAAGTGCTAAATGAGTTAAGTTTTGTTTTATATTGCTGCATCTGCTTGTTTATTTGCTTGATTTAAGTTTATTTACGCTTTCGTCGCTCTAGATGTATTTAATTATTTAATGGTTCGTTTTTTTGTTTTTTTTATTATTATTATTTTTATTTAGTTTTGTTGTTCCTGTTGATATATGTTAGTTGCACTGATATTTTCGCCGGGTTCGCTTATGGTATACATCGTATGCATATGTATGTGTATCGTATTTTAGTTGTATATTTGCTACAATAGTTCTATGTTGCCTTTTAGGTATATCCTTTCACTTGTCTGTTTGGGGTACGTGCGCACGTTCCTACACCAAATATTCTAGACTGCGTTTGGTAAGCAATAATAACATTCATTCTCAATCGTAATCGTAACTATAACAATATTATACACTAAACAAAATGAAGCATTAAGTTGACAGCCCGAAAACATTCAACAAACGCAAATCCAAATCCTTAACTGAAAGTTAAGCTTTCATTTGGGTTTTTCTTTCTTTGTTTTCAGCTTGAGCTGGGCTGCTATAATTACCTGCTATTATTATAGTTTAAGTTTCGATTTGGTTATCGTTATTTCTACTTTACTTAATTGCCAATTTCAGCATTTCACGCAACTCGTTTATCGAAGCAAACGTCTTGTTTGTCTTTTTATTTTTCTATATATTTTTGTTTTTGTTAAATTACATACTCATAAGATTTGGGCGTTTTCATGTTCATCGACTTCAATCATTTTACAATTGTCTTAACTCCTCAATGTTCATATAACTATACATATATTTATTTATGTAATATGTTTTAAATATTTGCTAAAGATCGTATAATTAAATGGGTGCTCGATGTGTCCTATGTGTTTTGTTGGTGCAGCATTTGTTGTAGTTTGGTGTAGAAAAACCGCTTACTTAATGACTAATAGGCCATAGGGGTACACTTAGAATAATACACGTTCGTTATAATGTGTGTAAGTAGTTTAACAACAATGTGGATAGAAAACGATATCTAATAAAATGTTTATAGTTTTTATTCTCGTTTATTTTTTCTTGTTTATTTGTTTATTGAAAAAGTCATTACAAATAAATTCAAATTCAGAATTGATTGCACAATTGTACGTGCTAAAACTTTTTTTGGTTTGCTTTGCTTATAGACTACAAATACGATACTCGTTACAGCTTACTCGCTACTCGTTACTCGTTACTTCTCGTTACGCGCTACTTTCTCCTAGCAATTTCTCCTACAATATTTAATTATTATTTATTCTCATGTAAAATTGGACGCCAAAATAACTAACAAAATAACGCAAAGCCTTACAAATATTTTGAATAAATGTAATTAATGCTCAAGTGCGCTCAAAAGTTGTACGCAAATAAATTCACATATTAAGTGTGTGTATTAAATGTGTGTGTGTGTGTGTGGTTTCTGTGTGTCTACTTTCTGTGACTGTGTGTGTTCAGCTCATTTGATAATGAAGTTTTCGGTTAGCTCCTTTTTTTTCGTCAATAAATAAGGCCAGTGGATACGCATACATCATAAAAGTACAATCATAATATTCATATACTAAGTAGTATTCATCTTATTTACATACAATTTCTAGTGGTTGTTTCTTGTTCTTGTTGTTGTTGTTGTAAAAAGCGCATAAGACTAAGTTTTGTTCAATGCCTAGAAGCCGCAACTTATAGAGTCAAGCCATATAAATGTTCCACTATCGAATTTCTTGTCTCTTGCTTCTAAGTAGGTTTTCGTTTTTTTCAGTTTTTTTTTTAATTTTTTTTTATCTTAACATTGGTTGTGTTTAGTTTGCTTTCAAAGTTGTTGGTATAAAAAATAGAAAAAATTTCGTGGCAATAAAAACGTTTTGTCTCAAATCATCGTCAATGTTTATCAAGATATTCTCAAATAGTTGTAGTAATAAAATCTGCTTAGCCGCTACAAGGGTAATTACAGGGTATACAATATGCGTTCGCCGTTCAACACTAAATACAATGTGAAACACGGATATGAATGACTTAAACTATCATATCTATATATAAGTACTATATATATGTATATAGAATACGCTGCTGATTGCTTAAAAGTTGCTCGAAAAATTAGTGTTACATACATACATATATATATATATATATATATATACATATATTTATATATATACTATGCATTTCTGTATGTGTCCTATATTAACTACATGCGGCGATTTCTCAAGCGATTTAAAAGCACATTTGTTCATCCGTGTAACTGTATTTTTGTGTGTGTATGTATGTGTGTGTGTGTGTGTGTGTGTGTGTGTGTGTGTGTGTGTGTGTGTATCTGCGTATGTCAAAGTCAAAGCTGAGCTATGGTGGCTCTTTCTGTATCCGGTTTCATAACTAATAAAAACTACTCGTTACTTGTTACTCGTTAGTTCTTCTCGTTATTTCTAAAGCTTACAATTTCCGCTAGTTCTGTAAGACAAGTTGCTTTTGGTGCTGTCTCTCTCTCTCTCTCTCTCTCTCTCTCTCTTTTGTTTTCCAATGGTATGGCGCAGTTGTTGTTGTTGTTGGTGGTGTTAGTTATTCTTGTTGTTGTTGCTGTTGTTGTTTTGTTTTTGTCGCTTGCTTGATGTCTGCGAAAATTGTGTCAGACAAACGATGAGATGATGCTCCAATGCTCTTTCCCTCAAAGCCGTCAACCAAAGGCAATTGGTTGGCTGGGCTGCATTTTCCGACCAGAATTGGATTAGAGTGGGGCAGAGGGGCAGCGAAGACGAGGTTTCAGAGTTGCCACTACTACAACAATAGTTGAGCCCGCGCCCGAGTCAAAAGTTCAGCTGGGCTTCAGCGGGGCAAGTTGTGCGTTTGGATTTTGTTTCTTGTGTTTTTTGTTTTTTTTTCGGTTTTGTATTTGTTTTTTGTTTTTTTTTGTTGTTGTTGGTTGTTTGTTTGCTGCTATTCGAGCGAGTCTTTTGGTTGAATTTGTTGTTGGAGAGTCTCGGCAGTCGCTGTGAGCATAACTAACAATAATTACCATTACCATACCACGGAAAGGTCCAGCACCATCAGTGCGGAAGCATCAAGGGTCGTGCCGTGCTGCTCAGTCTGTGGTGCGACTTGTCGCCTCCAACGCAGCCGCCGCCGCCGCCGCCGCCACCACCGTACTCATCGTAGGCCAGCAGCGGCGATATTTTGAGGCCAGTCTTCTCGGGTATGATCTTGAAGTGCGGCTGATCGGCGCTGATCAGCAGCGGGCGCTTCATCGACGAGTGCAGATACTCGTGTCCGTGCGGCGCATTGCTGGAGGCGGCGCCCAGAGGTCGCCGTGTGCTGGGCATGTTCATCTTCTTGCAGGGCTCCGGCTTGCTCTCGTAGTTCAGCTGACAGTTCTCGGGCGAATACTTGTTGGGCTTGTAAATGGAGAAGATGTTGTTGATCAGACTCAGCGCCGAATGGCCGCCGGCGGAGGCGTGATGTATGCCCGCCGTCGGCTGCTGTGTGAGCACGCTGCCCAGCGTCGTGTGCTCCGGATAAAAGTTGTTATACTGATACGTGGGCAGCGTATCGGCTGTCGGATATACCTTATGCCCGTAGCCGTAGGCTGGCGCCGGCGCCGCCACGCCGCCAAGATGTCGTTGATGGTGGTGCAGCGGCCCAGCGGGATTCTCAAAAAAAGTGAACGCCGCCGCATTGTTGGAGGAGCCGCTCGAGTCCAGCTGCGGCGGCGACGGCATGCCCTCCAGCAGCGACTTCTTGATCATCAGACGCTCGTGCTCCCGGTCGTGCATATCGATCGGCTGCCCGTTGTTGTAACAGCGCACATTGACATTCTTGACCTTGAGGTTGCTGTGCATGTTGCGGCGCATGTCCATGTTGATGGGACTGGGCGGCTTGTCCAGCTGCTCCCAGTACTTCTCCAGATCGATGTTGAAGTCCTCCAGATCGATTTCGGTCGTATCGGAGCAGCTGTCCTCGTCGAACAGACTGGGCGGCTGCACCTCCAGCAGAGATTTGCTGCGCGTGGGCCGCTGATAGTGGGCGTAGCGCCGGCCGGGACTGGCCATGCGGCTCTGGGCCAGATAGCGTTCGTCCTCGTCGAGGAATTTGTCCTGCAGCAGCAGGCGTTCGCGCTCGGCGCGTATGAGCTGCTCCAGATCGGTGTCGTAGCGGCAATGCATGTGCTCCTCCTCCTCGGCGGCCGGATGATGGCCCGGACAGTGCGGTCGCCGCGTCGCCCGGTGCTGTGGCTGGCGATGGCAGCAATAGTCATCTGTCGCACAGCAGCAGATCACCGTGGGCACGGCGGCCAAGCGCTGGCCACGCCCCAGCCGATGATCCGCCTCTGCGCGCTCCTCAAACAGCCAATCCGCGGGCGAACGCAGACTGCGATTCAGATTCCTGTTGCTGCCAGCTCTGGCGCTGGCACCGGCGCCATACGCGTCCAGCCGCCGCCTGGACCCGGCATAGATATCATCCAGCAGGCACTTGGCACTGGTGCACTGGTCGCGCGCACAGCAGCTGTGCGCCAGGGTGCGCTCATCCAGGCTGTTGCTGTAGAGCATGTTCATGCTGCGCTTGTACGCTTCGCGCTTCTCCCGGCGCGTATTCGAGGCGGGCGGCAGCTCGTAGTCAATGATGTCGAAGGGCATCGTCTTCGTGGACGCGCTGAACGAATACGATTTGGGCACGCCGGCGCGATTCTTCAGTATGGAGGTGGTGGTGGCCGTGCCCGGTCCGCCCGCCTCGAACACGTTGCCCTCAAAGCAGCAGCTCTGCGATTTGGGATACTGGAACTCCTTGCAGCTCTTCGACCGCTGCAGTCCGTAGCCGGGCGAGCCCTCGCCCTCGCCGCGACGCTCCCGCATGGGCAGGGCGTCGTCCGTGTACTTCTCGTCCTGTTCGCGTATGTCGCGCAATAAGCGATTGCCGTAGCTGCCGTACTTCAGACAATCGGGCACGTAGTCCTCGTCCAGATCGTCGGAGCGGTTCGAGTAGATGTTGTCCGTGTACCAGGTGGAGTCCAGCTGCTTCGGTTTCGGCTTGGCCAGCAGCAGCTTATCGCGCTTCGACTGGCGATAGCTCTCGAAGCAGATGTTCTTCATCTTCTCCAGCTTCTGCTCGCGTATGCGCTCCCAGTTTTCCCAGTTCTTGTCGTTCTTATTGCGGCCGGATAGTATGAGCACATCCTTGTCCTTGTCCCAGGTTAGGCCACCATCGCCGTCGCCGTCGCCGTCGCCGTACTCGATGTTCAAGCGCTTCGTTTCGTGGCTGGGCGATGACTGGAATTGGGTGTGGGTATGGCTGTGGGCGTGGCTGTGGCTGTGGGTGTGACTGATGGGTATGGAGCTGCTACTAGCTAAATTGTTATTATCGGTAACTACTATTCTAATTCTACGCTTGGTCTTGTCGCCTGCTCCGGCGCCGGCGGAACGCGACGTTTGCAATGATGATTTTGCAGGCGGCTCTTCCTCTTCTGGCTGTCACACCTCCTGCAGATACTTGATGGGACAATAGCCCTGGCGATTGTCCGCCGAACGCACCATAACCATACCGTTAACCTCATCGCCAGTCTGTCGGAGAAGAGAGACAGAGAGAGAGAGAGTAAAAGAAAATGATTGAGTGAGTATCGCTCGGTTTGGCAGCTGTTATATTGTATTTTATATCAAAGCTAACCCAGCCAGTGTAAAAAATGGATAGTCGAACCTGAACCCAAACCAAATCATGCTTTTAAAATCATAAATTTGTATTAAACAAATTTTTTTTAATAATTTTTATCAATTTAAAACAAAACAAAAACCACAAAAACAATGTCACAGCTTATTTCATGTCAGCTTATTTTTTTGTGATGATAAAAGATAAAAAAAAAAGCCAAAACCTGGGCTTATGAATGTGAAAAACCATGTTGATGAATCGAAGCCAAATGCGAAACTCGGTTCGAATAGTGAACCGAACCAAAGACATTTCTTCTTTGGGTTGTATAGTTGCCTACCTGTATGACTATCTGATCTCGGAGCAGCGTCATATTCTCGCCACGTTCCCCATCGGATACCTGCAGATTGTGCGTCACCTGGAGCGGCTTCTCGTTCGCATTGAGGCGCACGCAGTACTTGGATGGAAAGAAGCCGACGCGTCCCAGCACCTTGCCCTTCCACCAGTCCGGATCGGAGGTATCGATGACCGTCACCTGCAGTGGCGAGAGAGAGAAAGAGAGAGAGTTACAGTTAGGCAACGGCTATTACCTGTGCGCCTTCTTGTCCTTGCAAGGACAATGGCAAAGCAAAAGCTGCAGCTTTAGCTAATGCATATGTAAACATCTCGCACAATTTGCCAGCGGCCATGGGGGCGTATGCGCAATCGCATTGCCAATCAGAACGTGTACACAATGCCCCACCAACGACCCCTCGCTCCCCCTGAACTACTACTATTTTTGTATTTTTTCTTTACTTTTTTCTCCGATTTTCCATTTGCTTTGTTTTGTGTACATAATAAAAATGCGCTGTGTACATTATAAATGAACCAGTTGTGTGTGTGTGTGTGTGTGTGGGCTGGTTTTTCCACACATTGAATATATTGTTATTCATTCATATAAACAAATACATATGTGTATATAAATATGCTTGTTTGTATATGTGTGTGGGTGTTTGATTTTGTCGAAGCAATTTCCGGCGCTGCCATTGTCCTGGCTTATGTGTATGTTGTGTGATAAACTCACAGTTTAGCGGATTAAACAAAGCGTTTTACTTATTTATTCACTGCATATTAATACAACCGAGCAGCGTCGTGCTTCTGAGAGTCTATAGAGTATGCAGAGCATACAAGGGGTATAGCTCAAGTCACAAATTTGATGACCTTTCAAATTAAAGAAGATATCCAATAGGAAAAAACTTGGCATTCGGTTTACTCCATTTGATTAGTTTTTATAAACCTTTTCCGATATTTAACATGATGTTCTACTTTTTGGTAAACTTTTCCCCTTAAAATACATAAATTGTATCTTAAATTGTAATACATTTGTAAACCTGAATTTTGATATAGAGACTTAACCCATGCGAAGAATTTTTTTTTCTATGCCCAGTAGGATTTCAGCTTTCTTACCTTGTAGCCGGCCTTGAGGTCCAGTTCATCGGCATGCCGCGCCTTAAAATTGTAGAGTATGACGTACAAATTGGTGGGCAGCAGACGATGCGATTTCTTGAAATTGGAAACACATTAGAAGGCGCTAATAAACCACATGGCACGCAAAATGTAAGAAGACGAGTTCATCGAGTAACAGAGAGAAACGAAAACCGCAAAAAATAAGTTGGGAGCTCGAACAGAAAAGGGGAATACCTGGGCATGTCTTACTGGTGATAGGCAAGGCGATGTGCTGGCCGAGGACTGTGACTTCTCCATTTCGTCGGGCAAATCGACGCTGCCGCCGCGCATGCCACGCGTGGCATAGAGCAGCTTGCGGCCCGGATGCGAGGGGCTCGAGGGCGCTGTAATGGATATGGATGCGAAAAGAAAGGCAGCGTTAATGGGGAAACTGCGATGGCGGCAAGGACATGCACAACACACACAGACTCTCAGTGTGGTTGTCAGTTAATTGAATGCACGAATGATAGAAAAGAACAAGATACAGATACAATTTACAGTTAAAGATACACAGATACATAGCAGAAAAGTAAAATTTATAGAGGCTTTTCGTGTGTGCTTCAACATAAATCGAGCCGAAAACTTTGTAACGTAGCTGGTAAATTCAAATGAAGCCTTAAGTTGAAAATATTCAAGAGCTACTTGCGTATAAAGATGATGTTTTATGACTGTAAAGTGAGTGGAACTGAATGGAACTTTTAATTTTTCTCCAATTTCTACAACTTTCAGCTAATGCTACATTCAAAGAAAAACAAAATATGATAAGAACAAGCTACATTAAGTATTAAGCAAAAACTACTTTAAACTTGAGGCGTGTTTACAAATAAAGCAATTGTTATTGTACTCAAAATTCTGCGAATAATTCTGTTCCATTTTTTTTTTTTTTTTGTGTGTTTCTGCTCGTTGTACTAGAAGAAGTTCTTTTAAAGGCTTTCGAGTCAAGAATTAGAATCAGAGTAGAGCAGTAAAGAGTTCTAGCTGAAGCCAAAAAAACGGGTGATCCAGATAGTGGATATTATTGGTTTTAATTAGCTGGAGGTATTTTGAAAAAAACGGATTTATTTTTTATATATATTTTTTTATTGGTTAGGTGCAACTCCGGTCGGTGAAGAGACGGTGACGGGAGCGGGAATGTGGTTAGCTACTTACAGTGCAGCCGGCTGTTGTTCGACGGCGGAGTACTGTGCTCCAGATGGCCTCCCGAGCCGCCATGGTAGTAGCCGCTGGATGTGGAGGCGGCCGTTGCCGGCAGATGCTGGCGCCGCCTAAACTGACCGTGCAGCTCCGAGGATTCGGGTGAGTCCAAGCTCAACGATTTCATGCGTAAGTTCAACTTTTGGCGGCGCGGTGAGTGCGGTGCTGTTGTTGTTGTTGTTGTTATTGTCGCGGGTGTGATGGTGTTTTTGGATATTTGGATCGAGTGTTGTTTTTGTTGTTATTTTTTTTTTTTTGACAATAACGCGACAGACACAACATGAGTTTTGGTTTGGTTTACGAAAAAGCAATAAAATGTATAAAAAAAATTTGCAATTTAATTTCGTTTTGTTCAGAATTTCGTATACTATATGTATCTATGCAGCTACATCTCTAAGAAAAAACCAAAAGCCATAAAAATTAACCAAAAAAATTGTTTTCAATTTTAAATTTGGTTTTGTTTTTTTTAAAATTTTTTTTTTTTAAGCTATAACTGAAATGGAAACAAAACAATAGGACATAGATTATAGATAGAGTATATTTGCAACAGAGCAACATTCAACACGTTTATAGAGACAGCAAGTGTATCGGGTGTTTTTCATGTGTATTTCTAGGCGCCCCGTGCCAGCTGCCGTCAAGAAAAAATGTTCATTGCGTGTAGTTGAGTGTAGTTTTTTTTTTGGTATTATTTTTAATACAAACAGATTTTGAAGTAGTCAAACAGACAAAAACTTGGAGCATTCTTGAAAGCTTTTGTTTTGAAAAAAGATTCTCTTGACTCAAATTAGTTAAATTCTGAAAAATTCCATAACTTGTTTTTATTGTTTATGTTTATCTCTTTTTTTTTTGGTTGTTTTTGTTTTTATGGTATTTACAACAATCATACAAGCATACAGAGGTGCATAATTAAAATACTAAAATACTTTAAAATACATTTAAATTGTAGCTCATTACCGAAAACACACTCATGCTACTTGTTCTAATTTTAAAATCGAGTTTCACTAATGTATACAATAATATTGGGTATTTTATGCGTAGTATTAGTTGAGTATTTTATAATAATTACTGTGCTGCATGTTTTAAGATTCGTTTACAAACTAACTTTAATGCTATATTATATAAGGCTTTCAGTGCTAAAGACAAAAAATGAAGAGATTAATATGTGTGTATTTAGGTAAGACTTATGGCGTAAATTAAAATAAATTAAATTAAAAATTCAAAGTAGAATTAAGTGTCAACTTGTTGTTGTTGTTGTTGCTGTTGCTGTTGCTATTGTTGTCGTTGAGTACAGCTTGAATTATGCAATTCAATTTTAATTCAAACGCACGCGTCGTTTGGACTTGGACTCGTCGTGACTGGGCTCAGGACTCTTGAGGATGGTTCTGGTTAGCATCAGCGGCTCGCCAAAAGGACGCGCTGTGTCGGGTTTCGTATTCGTTGCTGCTGTTGGCAGATACATATATAAATATATATATATAATCACATTATACATATATAATAATCATTATATAGCATTATGTTTGAACGCCGATTGTTAGTTATTATCGCTGAATTATCGCAGAGCTTCTTAGTGTGTTTGACTTTGGCATGCTGAAGCGTATTAAAACTAATTAAGTCAAACGAAGACAAAGCAAAAGTATTAAACATTAAGACGCCAGCGTTCATGCATAAAACAGCGGAACAGCCCAGAACAGACACTGTCCGGGGGCAGAATGTAATAGAGCAGAAAAAATAATCCGGCAAAAAATAAGTGCACACAGCCTCCCAACTTGCTAGCCAAAGCTTCCAGCTACAACTACAGCTACAGCTACAGCAGAGCTCCAGCTCTGGCCAGCCCCAAGCAAACTCTCGACCGGGCCAAAAGAAAACATGCAAATGTACGAAAAAAATAAAAGTGTACGAAGAAAAATGAAAATCCCAGTCGCAGTTCCAGTCTAAAAAGCAAGTAAGAAGAAAAAAATAGGAAAAAAAATTGTGCGCCACAACAAATTTTAGCATAATTATGTTGCAGGAAACTTGAAGTGGAGGAGAGCGGCCGACTACCAACTAAGCAGCCCAAAGACAAAAAAAAAAAAAAAAATAAATAAAAGTTTCTTATGCCCACTCCCCTGTCAGTCCCTATCTCCACCGCTATCCCGCTCGGACATAGCACTGGAGTCCGCTGTAAATTGAGAATGCCATTAAAAATGCGGCAGATATTAAGCATAAATGAACTCGTCTCTAACTTGGGCAGAACTTCAATTTCGTGCACTGCAAACGGCAAACTGCAACTTGCAACTGTGCAACATTTGTGTGTGCACCCGTGCAACAGCACGCTTTATATACCCTGCAGTCATTAAAATTGCGCAAGAGAAAGTTAATATTGACTTTAAATTAATTATGTAGATTTTATGAGCATCTTTGACTGTGAAGATTCCACTTGTCTTGTGTGTTTATCTAGCTTCTTTCATATCGAGAAAAATCGATTTTGAACAAAATTGTTTTCAGATTTAACACAATGAACTGGTAATAAAAAAGAGTTGTTAACATCACCTTTAAAGTGTAGCTTTTAGTTATATTTAACACAGATGAAGCTGATTTGTTTTTTTTCAAACAACTGCAGTTCGTACAAAAATCAAATTGCAGACCTATTTATTTAAGTTAAGCATGAAAATACTTAAATATAAAATTGAAAATGTAAAATTTTCAGATCAATTTAAGAACAGATTTTTCTTGCTAGGCTACTTTTGTCTTGGTTACAGGGTACAGTTTAGTGAGCACACACTTAACTAGATTGTTTCTCCTGGCCTTTTTGCCTTTCTTATTGCATACAAAAGCTGACAATAGCGCGCAATTTACACGGCACAGCCGCTGCGAGCTGTTTCTTTAGCAGCTTGCAAAACAGTACCCCTCACCCGCCCCTTGTTTCTCCCGCTAGAGTCGAGTCCTGTTGCAGCAGCCAACTTGGCCATGTATACAAATTATGCCAATGTGCCTTGGCTTGTAATTGCTGCTGCTGCTGTTGTTGCTGTTGTTGCTGCTGCCGGAAATGAGCCGTTTGCCTGAAGTGTAAACTGGGTTAAGACTAATTGGCGTGCTGGGCCATTGTTAAAGCGAAGTTTTCATTGCGACGCGTCTCTAACTGGAAATTAAAGTAAATGAAATGCATTTCGGGAGGTGCACTTAACTAAGGTGTAACATTTAACACACGTACACACACACACACACACACCCGCTCAAACACACACACACACGCGCTATCTATATAAAACAAGACACAACACTTAGAGAGAGGGGGAGACACACAGAGACAGAGAGAGGTGAAGAGTGAAAGGAACAACAACAATAAACTGTTTGCTAGATGCGACACTAAAAACACGAATTAAACATTCAATTGGAATAAAATGCAGTACTATTCCAAAAAGAACGGTTGCTTGTTCGAATTGTTGTTGTTGTTGTTGTTGTTATAGTTGTAGTTGATGTTGTTGTTGTTGTGCTGGTTGATGAATTAATAATTGTTGTTGTTGCTGTTGCTTCTGTTGTTGTTGCAATTGCTGATGTTGCTGTTGCAAAACTGATTGCAGCACTGTCAAACGAATATTTGCCGCACAATTCGACGACTGAATGAGTCGCACGTTGCGTACGAATACAAGTGGGAGGAGTATGTGTTGCAAGGTAGTCGTGTGGATAGTGGTGGTAAAAGTGATGGTGGTGGTGTTGTTCTTGTTCTTGTTGTTGTTGTTGTGGGTTGTTGTATGTGACGTAATTACTTTCTGGCAATGATATGGAGCGATGTTGCTGCTGTGACGAGCGCTGCTGTCGCAAGCGTCCAAAACCAGACAATGGTCGAAATCCGGCAAACAGACGACGCCGCACTCCGGGATCATTTTGCAGATAGCTGCAGGAGAGGGGCTGTTGCTGTTGTTGCTGATGCGCTGGCGATGCCTGTTGCTGCTGGTATGAAGATGTTGCTGCTGTGGCTTGCTGCTGTAGTAGCTGCTGCTGCTGTTGCTGCTGCAGTGCACTGGTCGTGTAGTAGTTAATGCCAAAGCCGCTGCTGATGTACGCCGAGCTGGACATGTTGCTGACGGGCGCATAGGGCGCGCCATAGCGTTGATCTTTGTTGCCGTTGTTGCAGTTGTTTTTAGTTGTGGGTTTTCATAGTTTTATATTTTTATTTAATTTTTTTGTTTGTTTTTATTTGTGGGTTTTAGGCAAGCGCAACAAAATGTGGCAAAGAGATGACACGAGAAAACATTTTGGTGTGTGTTAATTTCGAATTGTTGCACAATCAATAAATTAAGTGTCCTGTGTCTGTGTGTCGGCGTGTGTGTGTACAAATTGGGTTATTATATCATTATATATATATATAATCCTATTAAGGCCACTGTATTCCAATCTCAGTTAAATTGGCCAAATTAGCCAATTGCCATGTTGCTGCAATAAACCATAAATATTGTTCGAGCAGCAGAATTGCTAACAAATTGGCAAGTGAAATGATAAAGGCCAAAGTCATAGCGACAGCCACACACACACACACACACACACACACACGCACACTTTACTAATTGGAAATATGTAGCTGCAGCGACCACAGGGGAAATGCAGTTGCAGTTGCAGTTGCAAGTGACGAAGCTGGCGCTAATTATGAAGCCAACTGCTTTTGGCCTGGCCAATGCACTCGAGTGCGACTAAGTGAGCGACATATTGCAAATAGGCAACGCCATTTAAACTGATCGTCCTCAGCGGTGCACTGGGGCATGGGTAAGGGCGCAGCTTGTGTGTGTGTGTGTGTGTGAAAATTGTTGCCAGCTCGCTGCGTCGATTTTCAATTGAAAATCATTCTTGCATGATTGCCTTTGATATTGTTAAGGGGCATATGCATATATATATCGATATATGAACACACGTACATTTGCACCAAGAAGCTATAGGTAATGTATATACCCTACTGTGTAGCGAGTATATGCGACAAATGTTTAAACTAAAAGTTCAATTTAAATAATGATTTTAACATATTTTTGTTGTTGTATTTTTTTGTTATATAAACACCAAAAACTCTTTATAATATTACATAAATTATTATATTCATTTTTACGTAGTGTATGTTTTATTCGGCGCGTCACAGACAGCACTATTCAATTGTTATTTGGGTCATGATAATAGATACAACGAGTAAAATTGGTTGGAGCACAGTCAGAGCTCGCACAGCGCACATACAGGGCAAGTACACACGCACACACGCACACTCGCTCGCACACACTTGCAAACACTTCGCAAACATAAGTAAAAAATAAAAGTCTCAAAGTCAAATAGATATTAAATAAATGACCTATTTAAAATTTAAGCGCTGGTATTTAGAGTTCACAAATGAAGCTATAATTAATGACGTTTATTAATTTGAGTTTCAACGTGTGTATGTGTATGAGGGTGTGTGTGTGTTGAATGAATAATATATATGACATGATTAGCATATACAAAATACATAAAAACTAAATGCAATATTTTAGTTAAGCACTAGATTATATATGGCTAATAAAATGCTCTTGTTAAACGCTAGTTAAAGGAACTAAGCTAAAAACTACGATTTGGCAATTAGCTAGAGAAAAGCAGAAAATTGTATTTATTTTGGGGCTGGCGCAAAGTGCCAAATAAAATGTGTCTAAAAGTTATACACAAAATACATAGCTACATTGCTCAAGTGTATGTGTGTGTGTGTGTGAGTGTGTGTTTTTAGAGTATTGGGCAAAATCTAAATTGCAAGCGTAGGAGCAGCAACGGCAAGGCAAAGCAACGGGGCGTATGCGCAATATAACTAACGTATGTAAGTAGTTGGGCAATCGGTATTAGAATTGAATTAAATTTAATAAAGATATAGCTATATGTATGTGTGAGTGTGTATGTGTGTGTGTGTGTGTGTGTGTGAGGCTACTAAGGATGCGCTATTGGCATTTATACAAGTGCAGTAACAGCATTTAGCAGAGTTTTGGGTGATTAAAGTATATTTAAGGACTTGCACTCATTGTAAGGATGTGTGTGTCTGTGAGAGAGTGAGATGGAAAATATATTTTGGTAGCTTTTTTATGGCTAAGTCAACACATCAGTTACATATGCATGTGTACGTGTATGTGTGTATAGTTACAATACTTTCAACTTTGCTTTAAAGATTGATTTACTTAAAGTCTGGCATTTGAAATTCAACGTAACGAAATGAAGAAATGTGGACTGAATTGATTGATTGATTGAGAGAACGAGAGAGAGAGAGAGAGAGAGAGGGGAGAGAAACAGAGTGTGACAGACAGAAACAGAGAGCAAAGGGTAACCGAGATAAAACCAAAGCTACAAACCATAAAAATGTCAAAAGTAACTGCACAAAAGAAGAGCAAAAAGAATGCAAGAAATAGAGTTTATGAAATTATGAGCAGATTTTTAGATACAGAGAGAGAGAGAGAGACAACAAACTACTTTGTTGTATTTTTTTTTTAACTGTTTTTCATTTTTGCGGACCTGAACTACTAGAGATATCTTGTGTGGGCACCGGCAGACCGCCGCGCTGCTGCTGCAGCTCCTGTTGTTGCAGTTGCACGCCCAGTATGGGCATGGCCACGGGCGGCGGGCGTACACCACGGCCGGCGCGCACCGCCGCCGCCTGCGCCACCGATGCCAGGCTGCGCTGGTGCTGATGCTGATGCGTCTGGTGCGGCTCCTGCACCACCGGCTCCGGCACATTGACGATGGGTATCTCAGCGACTGGCAGACGTTCGACTACGCTGGCCAGTGGCGGCAACGGCAGGGCTGTGCTCGGTGCGCCCGGTGCTCCGACTCCAAGTGCGGCAGCTCCAGCGCTGCCCTCCAATGTTTTGCCCGGCACGTGGACGGTTTTGTCGACGGCTGGAATATGCCCGGATTTGAGTTCTCCGGCTTGTTTCAGCACACGATAAATTTGATCGATTTCGGTTATTTCTTTTTTTTTTTTTTAATTTTTGGTGCCGAAGCATTTAAGTTGATTAGTTGCCGTTTTTTTTTTTTTTTGGTTGTGGACGTGGGCGTGAACAGTGGTGGGCGTGGTGTTGGCCAGTTGTGGTTTGATTCAATTTCGATACAATTTTCGATTTTGGTGATGTGCATTGAAGTGCATTAGTTAAATTTGGCAAGTGGTTGGAACGATTTGATGAGCTTCGATAATTATTTATGGGTTTTGAGGGGGGGGGCTTTTACGGGGTATGAATGAACTTTTCTTTTATAAAGTATTTGTGTGAGTGTGCTTATGTGTGAGATGTTTCAATTAGCTTTTTATAATATACTAGAGATTACTTTAGGTTTACTCCACTATTTGCATAGTCCGCCTGCTCGAGCGCTTATGTTGGGGGCATCAATGTTTAAATGTGGTTGTTTATGTGTGTGAGAAAAGAACTAACGACATATTGTTATTTAAACTCTAGTTAGGCGACATTATTAATGGAACCAAACTCTAAATGTGTGTCGACTGCTTACCCAATTCCTACAATACCCAAAAACGATTTTTGTGTACGTGTACGATATGTGAGACGATAGCTAGTGATATTTTTAAAGTTGATTTCTGATTGATCTTAAATTAATTTGTAGTTGTTGCCGTTGTTGTTGTAGCTGTGACAACAAGATATACTGTATGACAGCTCTATAACATGCTCCACTACGCAATCTTATTGTTGTTAAGGTTTTGATTTAGACAAATGTTGAAATAAATCGATAGTTCAATAGATGTTAATTTTATTAATCGCAATTCGATAACTTTTGTGTATTTTCATACTCTGCATTTTGTGTGTTTGGGCTTTAAGACTCTTTGTTTTTGTGTGTGTTGAACTGAGTGTAGTTTAGCTGATTTTGTCAAAATATTGTTAATATATAAATATAGTATATATATATTTTGTTTTGTTATTTTTTTCATTCTTGTCTCGCTAATTAGGTGAATCAAAGCGCAACAATCAATCATTGCATTAACCGATTAAGAAACTATAAAATCGATACAACAAATTATCACAAAAGAAATGAGAAATGAAAAGAACAAATGATAAAGTTCAAGCGCATGGCAATTGAGTATCTTTGCGCATACAATATAAGTATGATATATACTATATAGAGTAATACATTCGGTACCTAGTTGCGCAATGCGATTGATGAAGGGCGTCTTTTGACGAAATTTCGTATTGGGCACATTCAACAGATTTGCGCTTTGATTTTGTTCATCGGCTGCGGTTTGCCCACTTTGGGGGCTAACGGACTCCTGTGGCGATGCTTTGTGGATTTTTAGATTGTTTTTTTTTTATTTTTATTTTTATTTTTTTTTTTTTGTGGAAAAGAGGATTTTATAGTTCATATATTTATTGAGTGGTTTTTGGTGTCCAACTAAGATTTTTTTTTATTTTATTCATAAGACTAGATACACAGCTCGAGAGTGTGGCAAACAATGGGATTGGTAGCATTTGTATACCATAAATAACCAAGAAATTGTAAACCATGACAAATAAAATAAACATTTATTTTAAATAACCAAAAGTGGTAAGGATAGTGTTTGTTCGATTTAAAGGTTTCTCAGCTTATTATTTTTCAGAAAGTTATCATACTTTTGATCAAAGAATATTTTTGAAATATTTTTATTAATGTCTATTTATTACTATCTAAAAAATATTTAAAAGAAAGGAAAGAAAACAATTTAAGCACTTATTCATCTCGAACTGTGTACTGGCTCCAAGCATTTAATGTGATAGCAAGGACAACTATTTTTAGCTGGTCCTCAAAAATACGTACTGCTGCCAATATTTATATAATACGTAAAGTAACTGCAATTGAATGAACAACAAGGAGCTGAAAGTCCTCATTGCAGCCACAAATCATCAACAACGCTCAAATTGTACAAAACGAAACGTTTGACAACCAAAACGAAAACCACATAAATGCTAAAAAAGAGAAAAATAAAATAAATAAAATAAAAAATATTTCTTGTTGACATTTTTTGCGAATTGTTGCAGAAATCAGAAACGATGCAATCAGTTGTTCCCACGAGTGACATAAACCCATTGTGATATCAACTGATGCCCACACGCCAACAGAACAGTCAAATCAATACGCACACAGGACGAGGATGTGCTCCCGTGCAATTTGAAAACTTTTGGAGACTGACTTTTAACTGGCTCCGGCCTTGGTACTTGTCGGGTAACTGGTTCTGTTTCTGGTTCTGGTTCTGGGCTAGAAGTGGGCATGCAATGGGCTGGAAATAACCAGGTAATGGGCCCACTTGAGAGGGGGCGATCACAAAATGCACAGTTTACAGTGCCAGCTGACAGGAACCAGCTCGAGCAGGACATGGACAACAACATCGTGTGACGAGGCCATGCAAATGCATTTCCAACAACTTGCAGTTGGACCAATCAATTACCAAAAACACAAACAAACAAACTGAAGTGAAGATACGAAACGAAAAACGAGAAAAACAATTCAATTTTTAGCATAAACACTCAAGGGTTGGGCTGGCTGCTTTCTTATGTATAGTTAGAAGGTAATAAAAACCCATGACGCCTATGGGACAAGTCGTTAATGTACAGTACGAATAGGAGCCAGAGGCGGTGGGTCAGTGGCTCGGTGGCTCGGCGTGGCAAGCATATTGCAGAGAGTGTTATTGTTTTAGAGGGGCGAAGGGACGGCGGGGGTTAGTTGGCGCGTGATGAGCTTTTGCGAGAGCATTACAATTATGCGTGGAAAATACTCACTTTCTTCCTCGATATCAACGCGATTCTCCAGCTCTGAGGTGCTCTTCTGGCGCCGCAGCAGCTTTTGTTTGGGCTGGCAGCGTGGCAAATTCGGAGCACAGTCTCCATGGGCGTTCAGCTTGCAAATGCGACAACGCAGGCCCTGACGTGTGTGGCCTGCATTGAAGGAGGGCAAATGTTTCATTTAAAGCCAAGTTTTCATAAGCCATTCAGTTGGTTTACGCACCTCTCAAAATTTGCGAGCAGACATCACAAGCCGTTATCTTCTTGTACGTGTACTCCTGCAGATGATGGCTGCCATCCAGATTGGGTCGCAGCGACTCCGATGGGGCATTCGAGGCACCATTACGCCTGTGAAGAGTGCAATTAAGATATTATCAATGGACAGCTCCATCTCAACGCACATACATATACACACACACACACACACACACACTCACACTCAAATGCAGTTGTATGCACTAAATGATATTCGTTTAAAATACAACTCAATTCAATCCAATTCAATTATACAAACTGTGTTAAATGTTGCGCTTTTGCCTCGACTAGACGACCAAATGTAATTATTGTGTCAACCGCAATATACAAATATTTATGCATACATAAACAGAGATATACATACATATAATATGTACAGCTGGCTGTATAAACATATGTGTAGAGCAGAATATTGAAGTGTAAATTTGCATTTTGTAGATAAATCGTGTGACCGCTGAATGTGTGACTGGGCGCCAGGCTTTTGTTATATTATTATTACATATAAATATGCACAATGACAACAGCAAACAATGGCCAATACACAATGCCAGATGAGCATTAATCACAGACCCTTGGATGAAAACACAAAAAGTGGCCTCACACCGTTATAAGAACATGTGTTAAATATCTTCTTAACCACTTAGCCACTCTTTGTGCGGTAATGCGGCCATATTAAATGAATAGCATATTTTAAATACATTAAAGAAGGCCTTTCTGATCACATGGAGCTAGGAATACAGCTGGCCGAAGCTCAATAAATACAAAATTATATTTAATAATATCTGCTATTGACATGCCTGCAAGGGTATTACATCTTCGGTCCACCAAAATTAACTGCTCTTTTTTCTGTTTATTGAACTATATGTAGCGTTTTCATCATCAATCGGAACATAATAAGTAATAAAATGAATAATACACTTGGTTTTGTTTTGTATAAAAGCATTTCGTGTATCTCAATAATTTTATGTCATATTTATATGCATAGCATTTGCCCTCGAATATAACCAATTTGTTGTTTTTATGCTGCTGCTGCTGGGTTTTTCCTTTCTGGCCTTGTTTTATTTACCAGAAAAACATACAACCAAATGGTTGGACAGACAGACGTCGGGACATATAGACAATACGGCAGACAATGCTGCAATTGTTAACAGTGGGCGGTCGAGAGGGTCGTGGCAGGCGGCCAGGCACAGGCACAGAGCCAGAGCTAGAGCCAGACTCAGGCTCAGCGCCGAGTACAGGGCCAACAGCCATGACGAGTGGCAATGGAAGTGGGCCAACTCTCGACGCTGATTGTTTGTAAGTGGCTTATATTGTGCACAAACAAACAATTCAGTTCGGATCAGCACGTTGGCTTATAAAGTTGTTACAAACGTGTAAAATATACAAATTTTGGCATTGTTGTTTATCCTTTTGAGTTTAGCAATTATCCTTATATATAAATATTACATTTTGTAGGTGCGTTGAGTAAGAGCGCAACATTTGCTACAAATTATAAAGATATTTATTTTTAAAGTAATTTCGAAAAACTTACTAAGCTTAAACTAGTATTTGTTATTTTAAATTGATATTTTTAAATCATTAGCCTAGCTAAAAATAATTTTTATCTTTAGCAGTTTGTTAAAAAATATGATTTTTGTTTAGGGTTTTTTGGCATATTTATACATAAACATACACTAGTGTTGATAAATTCTGAAAACTACAAATAATTTAATATTAATATTCATATAAAATACACTTTTAATGGACCTACCCACAATGCAGAGCAAGCATAGTCTACCTTATAAAATAATTAATCTGTTATTATTAAACATGACTAAATAAGATTACTTAAATTGTGTCATAACTAAAAAAAGTTAATTTAGGACCAAGGTGTAACTAAATAAAATTTTATTTAACACTGCCCAAAGTTATCAGAACCTATTAAATTTGTCATTTGCCATTCCTGTTCATTTTGATAGTTTCGCAATGCTATGAAAAGCTACGCGCATTTAAGAACAAGACCCAATTGACTGTTACTTTACTTTACTTTTTCAATACGCTATATTTCAATATATCTGAACACTGTCAGTGCTTTGTTTGCGATCAAAATTACTGCTTTTTCAACACTACTTCTCTAAACTCCATTTCTAAGCCCATCAACTTCAACAAAAACATTAAAATTGCTTTATTAAGGAAGTCTAACTAATATTATAGGTATCCCCGTTTTCCAACACTGAATCCCAATACTGAATTCCCAAATTTGAATGTATTACGAAACAAATAGAAATGACTTATTAATGAGAATTCGTCCCTAAAACACATACCTCACACACATAAATACTAAACATTTAATATTTGCACTGTATATATAATGAATTGTTTATAAAAAACAAAAAACTAAATACATTTATTTGGGTTCATGATGTGTACGGCTGTTAGAGTTAAATATACATACATATACAGTAAGTATTATACGTTTATAGGGTACACTAAGCACTAGGTGTGTTTGTATACAGAGTGATATATATTAATGGTGATTTAATGTACACTGGGTAGTTCTTGTTTTTTGATGTACTGGAGTTACGAATTGCAATTAGGAGGAGTACTAGCAAAATGCATGTTTTACAATTTATCAACATAAAAAGGGCCATAAAATTAATTATACATTTTTCATTAATGCACAAACTAAAAGTTTTATGAATCCAAAAACAAGAAAAACAACAACAACAATATATTCTGGGCTCCAAAAAAAAAAACGAGCTCGCCCTGACTTCCTGCTGAACTGGGCGCGTGGGCGTGGCTTAACGGGGCGCATTAGTAATTTCGAGCGCAATGCGAAAACTTTTGCAATATAACAAAAGTTTATCTGTGATTTTCTTGTCACGTTTGTAAATGTTTATATTAAATCTTTTTGCCATTGCACTTATGAACGAGAAGTAATATACTATACACTTTTGTATATGTATGCATGGGGAACAACAGATAAGCAGATGAGTTGATGAATGAGGCTGCAACGAATATTGCAAAATGTGTCGCCGCCGCAGCAGTTGGCCATAATTCCGCTCGAGCTGACGAGTTATCGCAAAGCTATCTCTCTCTCTATCTCATACAATATATCGCTCTCTCTATCTTTCTCACCCTCTCTCTCTCTAAGCCGAGAAGATTTTCGATTTATCATCGTTTGCAGCGCAAGCTGTCGGCATGGTATTAAGTATTGTTGGCGAATGCTACCAAACAAACAAACAAACAAAAAAAAAATAAATAAAAATGGGATAAAGAAGAAAAACCAGGCAATGGGCCAATGGGAATGCCATAAACGGCAGCCAATTCGAATGCGAATACGGGATGCGGATGCGGATGCCAATGCCCAGTGCATTGCCAATGCCAATGCAATTTATCTACGGACATTTCTATGTGTGGGTGCCTATGGCTCTTCGAAATTTATAGCCAGCAATTTTTCGCTTATTTTCCAATGCTTCAACTGGCGCCAAGTTGAATTTACTGGCCGGAGCGAAAGTTTCACGGACACATATGGACACGGATAGCAGTAGTTGCAGCCTAGTTTTTAGGATAACTGCTACAATACTGCAGAGCTGGCTAAGTATGTTGCTGTCTCACTTCATTGTGATACTCTCGCATAAGGTATTCGAACTTTCACATTTAAGATCTATATATAATCTATACTGAACATACACACTTAAATTTTGTGTGGTTAAAATTATAGTTTCTATAGGAATGTAAAAGCTCGCATATAAAAAATCCTTGAAAATGGGAGTGCTTTCAGAAAAACTTAATTATTTCAAATACTAGCTTAGCAATGCCTTTATACATTATCGTCAATTAGATAAATTAATAGCTGCAGAAAATTTATTTATTTGAAAGAGGATTTAGTTTTGACACCGTAAGGGTAATTCCACATTCTTGTTTTTACTAACGATATATCTCTCATTATTTATTGTTTTCTTTCGTATTTTTTTTTATATTTTTTTTTTTACCAATTTTAATTGATTTTACGTTTTGATTGATAGTCCGAACATCGGACACAGGCGCAGGTGCATTTAATGGCCGACGCTCAAAAAATAATATGTAATCAATAAAAATATTTATTCAAAATCAAATAACGTTTTAATAAAAGTGCAACTAAAAAGTTGTTGTCGCTGCTTTAGTGCAGTTTTTTGTACTTTAAATTCTATTAATTGGAATTATTTTGCATTTTTTGAATTTTTACAATCGAATTGTTTTTGGTTTTGTTTGGATAGCTGCTAATTCTACATTTGCGTGCAACATTTACAGCAATTTCGGTTTTGATTTATCAAGCGCTAATAAAGCAAAAATATTTAATTTTATATATTTAAATTTTTGTTTTTTGTACCATTTGATTAGAAACATAAAAATGCTGAGTTAATTGTTTTTAGTTGCTTGATTAATTTGGTTACCTCAAGGTCAAAACGGTTGATACGGCGTGGTACATTTGATTTTGTCGGGGTTGTTGGCTGATTGTTACGATTTGAATATATCATATATATTTATACATATAATTTGTATCGACAATTTTAACGATTTTCGTAAATTTGTATATTCGGCAGTAAAGAAAAATTATTTTGAATGTTTTTGAACGCAATGTTATAAGATGTTATAGAGAAAAGTGTAGAGAATATTAGTAAATGCAGCTAACTTAAAGGATATTCAATATTATGCTAAAGGATGCTTAAAGTTAGCTTAGGTTGTTGAGTTCATGGTTGGGTTGCTGTGTGTGGGTGTTGGAGGGCTATGGGGGCTGAAGGGGCGATGTGGTTACAGTTAAAAACCAAAAAAAAAATGCAACTCAAAGGCCGCATAGAAAATTTCTCCTCTGCTGCTTTCTTTTTTCTGCGACGTGATTAAATTACTTAACATAAATTGCAGAAAATGCGGCAGATGCAAAAATTGCACAATTTGAGTTGTTGCATAAATGGCGTAAATATTTGAAAAAGGTTTTACAATTTTTCCGTATAGTTTTTTTTTTTTTATACCATTTTGCCAGACTTTTTGGCTCCTTGATGGCAGATTTTCGCGGCTTTTAGTCATATTAAATTGAGGGGGCGTTTGGATGGAGGCTTGGGCGCTTAACCACGCTTCATTTTGTATATATGCAGTTGGTATTTTCCGACAATTTTCGGCGCAGCTGGTTACGATTTAACTGTGTATTTTTTTCTCGTTCTCGAACTGGAACTGTGTTTTGCGGGAGTTTGCATTTTGTCTTAAAAATAATACACGTACATATATATGCATGCTATGGCGGTTGTTTTGGGTGGGTGGCTGTTGTTGTTTGGGGGAGAGGGAAGACGGTTCTCGGGGGATGGCGACTTACCTATCTGCTTGTGTTGCTGAACCAGAACCCGCCGGCTTTAGGCTCTTAAATGCTTTCAGCCACTTTGTTTTCATCGATGGCGCTGTGGCAGCCGAGAATTTGCGTTCGTTGCGCGGCGAAGTTGGTTCAACTTTGCTTACGAATAACTCCTTCTACAAATGATGATAGAGACAGAGAGAGAGAGAGTGGGAGAGAGAGAAAGAGAGAGAGAGAGAGTGCTTAGTGCTATAGTAAATACAATTTGACCAAAGTCAAAGCCGCCCAAGCAATTTGCATTTAAACGTCTCACGTTGCAGTTTAATTACAGCCATTAGCACAACACCCACCCACACACACACACTCAGACAGTTGGGCTAAACTTTCACACACACACACACACACACACATAGAGACTGAGAGAGAGAGCGCCAGCTACAAGCTCGTTATGGCATAATTACATGCATACGAGTTGTATTTAGGCGCAAATGTTAAATATTTAACTACATATCTGATATTAGGTTATTTTGATAGGCGCTCCAACAACTCCGCAGCCGTTTGTGCTGTTCGTGCCATGGTAAATAAAGCTATTTTAATTAATAATCAACACTTTGCAAAATACCACAAAATGTAATTATGCCACACGCACACATACACACACACGCACAGACAGGCAGACAGATAGTACTTTAGTGACGATAATTAAAACCACGTGTGACATTTGGTCACAGTTTAGTTTAGCTTTAGTTATTCTTGTTGTTGTTGCTGTGGTTGTTGCTGGTATGCACTCTTTGTTATTCAGTCTAACTAATACTCGTAATCACAGTGTGCACTGCTTAAGTAATCCAGCAATAAATGCATAAATTACACATTATGCGGTTCTTTTAATGGCATACGAAATGTTGATTAAATGCGATTTATCTAGATGTGAATTTACATTTATTTGCAGCTGACCCACTTTACAGAGGGAAAGGAAACTAGAAAGCCAATTTAGTGGTATAGCCCCAACACAACATTGAAAGTATCTACTTCACTTGCAATAGCAGCGCATCTCATAAAATATCAAAATTTGTAATCAATTCAAGGCTTCAATTCATGAAAATCGAATAGAAAGGCGATGTCCTACCGACAGAGGGAGTAGGAGGGATAGTCAGACTAGAAAGAGGGATAGTATGACTAAAACGGAGTGTAATAGGGAGATAGTTTAAATTTACTAACAATACCATTATAAAATTTGGCAATGTACACATTGCTCTCATTTTCGACCATTTTACAGTCTGCTAGCTTTAAGCCTCAAGCTTTATAATATATAATATATTGACCTAGATTAATGGACACTTAAATTGTAAAGCACAAATAACACAGCTCGCTTAACTCGCTCTAACCTGCTAAATAAATCATAAGGCGTCATTTTGGCAACAGAAAATCAAGAACTTGTCGCTGTCAAATGTAGCTTATGTCATTCAGTTGGAGCCTTGAACAGCTGCATAGATCATGTGCTGTGACGGCAGAGGATGATATTGACTTGTGCTTTCAGCTCGGAGACAGGCGGACAGACAGACATGCCCGACGATTACGTGTAGCCTTGCCACAATAATAACAGAAACGGCCCGAAAAATTCAGCACTCTCGCAATTGCAGCATTTATAATGCAGCGAGGCGCGTGCACTTTGGTTGCCTGTCGCCTGACTTTGTTGTTGTTGTTGCTGCTGCTGGTGTTGTTGTTGGTATTGGTATTGTTGTCGACTTTTGATGCACGTTGCGAGTACTATTTTCGACATGTTACTTTTTATTTTTTGGAGAGAGAGCGAGCCCGTCTGACAGCCATGACAGTGGATTGGCACGAGGGCGTGAGCGTGTCCTTGTGCCTGACAGCAGGATATTAAGGTTGTCATTTGGCCATATGGTTGAGGGGACTGCAGCGGGTGCGTTGATGGGGTAGCCTATATCGACATCAATGCACGCAACTATAAAGCACCATCATTTTTATGGCCACAACAATAGCACATCAAATTGATTCGCAGCAAGTAAAAATGTAATTTCATTGCAAAGAAAAAATGTTGTTCGCAATTAATTTGCACGAAATGCAGCTGGCATTAAATTAAGATACATTTTCACTGTATATGATAAGCTGAAAGCAAAAGCAAAAGCTGCATTTAAAAAAAACACACACTCATAGAAAAAGAGACAAATAGAGGACGTGGCGCAGGCCAAGATAAGAAGCTGCCTGCCTGACGTTGAGCACCAGCATCACGAGCAGCCGCAGTACAAGTGTGTGTGTGTGTGTGTGTGTGTGTGTGTGTGTGTGTGTGTGTGTGTGTGCGGGCCACGTCGTAATGGACATGTGCCTGTCATGTTGCCTTTGTCATTGTTGTTGGCGGGCGTGTCCTGTGCCATAAATTTATGCATGCAGTGCATAAAATTCAAATTAAAGGAGCCGCCGCGCATCCTGGCAGCGACAAGTACACGTTTTGACACTTTACAACACTAGTGGGGGGGCAGTTTTGCCTGCTGCTGTCGCCAAGCTATCCCGGCCACAGCTACCCGCAGCCCCAAAAGCTGGCAACGTGGCTGCTTTATCGCCCGCTTTGCTGTCAGGGCCAACTACAGCTGCTAAAAGCGAGCAGCACCCGGACCTGATGTGGGCGTCAACGTCAACGTCTCAGCAATCAGTGGCCATGTGTCTGAGCCAGCTCGCTGGGGCAGCAGCAGCGGCAGCACAATGAATGGAATCAAATGTTGCCACCCCTATCTTTGACTTCGCCTTTGCTTTTGGCCCGGCCTTAAGTGCTTTTGAGCTCAACTTCAGTTGCACATAATGCGCTCTAATTGATTTCCTTGCAACTTGGCCCAAAAAGTGACCAAATAGCCGCTGACCGAATGTACTTGAAAATGCTGTGCAAACTTTTTAGCTGATTTTTCATTATGAGCCGAACGATGCAATAGGGCTATCAGCGTCCTCGGGGAGACCCAACCAAAAATTTATGGCTGTCGCAATTTTTAATTATGTTGCTCTACGCTTGCCATTGCGATATTGAAACCACAAAGGTATCATAAATTGCCGGTCCGTCCGAAACCAGAAGGCGGGCATAAAAGAAAAAATGAAAAGGAAACAACAGATTGGCAACAAAAGGCGGCCCAGACATTAGACATTGGCCAGCAGCTCAAGTTGGCCGAACTAAAATTTGCTCATTAAGACCGCAACAAAAGCCGGCCCTTTTCTAGATGGCCAGCTTGAATTCAAGACGAACAAAACAAAGGCAAATGCGCCGCCGTTTTGCCGTGTTCTGCTCGCGCTTCAATTGACCGCGCTCCCTTCCTCCAGTCCACTCTCCCCATGCCCCCTTGGCGAGCTGATAGCAGTTGCAACCAATTGCTGCTGCTTATTATGAGTTCCAATGCTAGTGGCTTGCGGTAAGGGGGAGAGAGGCGATATTTGTCGACTCGTAACGAGCTATTCGAGCGCGTGGATGTGCGCGCATATTTTATTGCCACTTTGATGAGCAGCTGCCAACAATTTTAACCTATATTTTTTCAAATGCCGCCGTTGCACATTTTGCTGCGCCTTTGTAATTTGCAAAAAAAAAAAAAAATAACGAGTATAAAAACAGATAGGGGTGCCACAGGGCACTGCTGTTGCAGTTGCAAGCTGCCGCTGCAAGTTGCATGCGCCCAGTCATTAGTGGGCGAATGTGGCACGATATGTGCAGCGCTTACTTCATGGCTTCTAGAGCACCAACTAATTGCAGGCAGGAGCAGCAGCAGCAGCAGAAGGAGCAGGACGAGGAAAGGGAAGAGGGGACAGACAAAGCAGCAGGAGCTAGCTCCAGTGAGCGACATGTGAGTGCCGTGCAAACACGCTTAAGACAATTTAGCAAACATGAAACGAGACACAGACAAGGGCCATGCGCCGGGTTTGCACGGGACAGGGACAGGGGGGACGGAGAAGGGGAGGTAGCTGCCCAAACAAACATTTCCGTAAATTACACGCATTTGTCAAAACGAAACAATGCGCAAAGTGTTTATTTGTTTTAGTGAGTGCTTTTGAGCGCAAAAATGACTCAACACAAAAACTGCAGCTAGAAGGCAGCTAGTCGCAGACAACTACCCTCTACACCCCCACACACACCTCCTCCCACCCCTCCCCCCGCCGCTATCTGTCTGTCTGCCTCCGCGCGTTGTGTGCTGTGAAAATGTAGCAACTTCTAATGGGTTTGCCTGTTGTTGAGATCATTGTTGTTGCTGTTGCTGTTGCTGTTCTTGTTGTTGTTGCTGCTGCTGCTGCACTCATGCGCGAAATGTAGAGCAGCGATTATGCAACCACATGCAATGACAATGCAGCATCGATCCAGGCTCTAACCACAATATACACTCGCACACACCCACAGCGAACCACCCATCGCGCGTATGCGCAATTTGTAATTTTCATTAACGCCTAAAAGCAGCAATTAGTTTTTTTTTTTGCCCCTCTTTCATATTTTAGATTTTTGTTCCGGTTGTTTGGTCATGTGCAACGCGTTGCTGTGCATTGAATTAAACAGCCGTTTTTAGACCACATTCCACAGCCATATGCCGTCAAAGCGTTTGGGCCAAATGACATTAGTTTCAAATATATTCGAATGCAGCAGCAGGGCAAAGCTATAAAACTCATTTAGTTTGAATGGAAGAAGAGCTGAATTGTATTTAAATGGAACTTTCTACTTTAAGCAAACTCAAATTTGCTTATCCTGTACGCATTAGTTTTGCATGAGCTTTTAGGGAAAATTTTCGGGTGCTAAGCTTAAGTGTCGTACAAATTAAAAAAAACATTTGCAAGTTTGCAATAATACAAAGTTGAGTAGAACATTGAACACTTCAATATAAAACCATATACACACTGATTCAAATGACTGAAAAAATGATTACAATTATTATTATAAAGCCTAAATTAAAGCAATATCTAATTCCATCCCATTCATTAGCAACACATAATTTGTATTATATTACATCAGATATGGTTATTAAAAAATGTAATCAAAAAATAAAAAAATTAAAATATCAACTGTCAGTTAAATAAAAAAATACAAAAAAAATGAAGCAACAAATAATATTTATTGTATTACATCAGATTTGCCTATCAAAAAATCCAATTAAAAAATAAAGAAAACTATTATTTAAATTGTCAGTAAAAAAATTAACCAAAAAAAGAATATAATATAATCTATTAACCAAACTATTCACCACGTCCTTACACTAGCCTATTTCTAGAGCGTAATTTAATGCTTTACTGCAATTTTCAGCTAGTATCATTGGCGCCGTGTAACAGCTCTTGGCCCACTTTTGCTTAATTGTAGTAAATACTTATGTAGTGGCACATAACTGACTTGGACTGAAAAATATGTACAATTTTATGGCCAGCAATTAAAGCTGCAGCGGGAAGGCAAACGGCAACAGGAGTGAAGCAGTCGGGGAGCGTTTCCCGCCGAATCAGTGCCTGGAAAAGTAAGTAGCAATAGTAGCAGCTCCAGTTGCCTGGCAGCCAGCGCTGATAAGTGCGCGTAATCGGCTCACGCTTAACGCCTTACGAAGGCGCAAGGCACCAGGCAGCAGGCAGCAGGCAGCAGGCAGCGCGCCAATGCGACTGCCAACGGCAACAGCAACGGCAACAGCAACGGCAACATCAACGGCAATGGCAACAGCAACGGCAACGGGCCCTAGCCCGACAACCGGATACGGATACGGATGCGTAGCGGCGCCATTTGCATGGCTTGTTGGGGCTTTTATTTATTATTTGGCGCAGCTTTTTGGCGTAAGCGTGGGCGTGTGTATTTTATGGCTGCGTGCCGCAATTTCATGTCCATATGAAGCCGCCTTTTATTGTCCATATACGTCGGTTGTGGGCGACGCCAAGGAACCAACTGACAGCCGTGCTAATGCACAGTTATGGCTTTCATTAGGCAGCATCAGCGTTGCGTGCCACTCCACCCCACAGGCACCCCATGGGGCAAGTTGGTTAAGCTGTGTGAAATGCCCTGGCCAGAGTGAAAAAGCGGAAGCAACACAAGAAAAAAAAAAAAAAAAAAGAAGAAAAAAATCTCTTTGCTGTAATGAGAACTTAACTGGTTGCAGCTGCGTCCATGTGGATCGCTTCACTCTGGTTTGCTCTTCGGTCACCTGACAGCGTTGCGTGCTTTCAATTTTCCATTTGGTTTTTTCTTTGCAATTTGCATTTTTTCATTTTTTGCTCAGTCGCTTACATGCTCACCTTTTATTTTCATCGCACACCAATATCAAGGAGGGGTTGGGTGAGGGGTCAGGTTCCGGTTCGGGTCGTGGTTGTAAACTCATATGCTGCCCCTCAAGTTTCTACTTGTGTTTTATGGATTTTCTTCTTGCTGCCTGACATTCTACGTGACTGCCATCAATTTTCAGTGGCATTGCCGCTTCATTTTGCATACAGGTGAATGGCTGACAGGCAGCCACGCCCTCTTGCTACCCTCAGTGTGTGTGTGTGTATATGTGTGTTAGTGTGTGCCATGTCCTTGTGCCCTTAACTCGATTTGGAATTGGTTTAAAAGGCAACGTGTGCGAATACTGCTGATCAGCATACCTCAAATGGCATTGCATTTTGTGCTGCCAACAAATTTTACATTCAGTCGCTGCTTCCGTTGCCCTTTATACATTTAAATGCACTTGAAAGGGCATACACGACTATGTATACAATGAGAGACTGAGACTGAGAATGAGACTATACATCCCATACAATATTTATAAAAACCTGATAATGAATGGATATTCAGGCTCAAGTATACCAAAAGTTTTTAAAAAATCTTCGCGTTTATTTTTATAAAATGTAAGTTTTTAATAACAAAAAAAAAAACTTTAACATCATCAAAAGTTGGAGAAACCATGCTACATTTTATAATATTTTTTTAATTTAATATTTTCATCAGAGAACTTATATTAAATATATTCGAAAAGTCCTTTTACCTGTTTACAGGTAAACTCTTAGTCGAACATTCCCAATTTATCTTTTAGCATTTTGCTCGTTTTTCGGTTTTATGTCGCTTTATTATTATTGCAAGTGTAAATGTGGAAAATTGTGTGCGTGGCTGCCCCAATGTGTGTGTGAGCGAAAGTGTTTGCGTGTGCATGTGTGTGTGTGTGTGTGTGCATTTATTGTCCTATTTCTTGCACAGACTGTCTGTCTGTCTGTCTGTATGTCCGCGTGTCCGTTTGGTTGGCTGCCTGTCAGGTGTTCCTTAACTGCTCTGTGGTCCAGTTCCGAGAGCTGGCTCAGCAGCTGCAGCTGCAAATTGATTTTCAATAGCTGAGTGGTTTTTGATTCAATAAAATGACATACTCAGTTGACTCTCAACGAAGTAGAAGGGCACCCAGTTACGTGCTTGACATGTGACCATGTGAGTGCGCGATTGTGTGTGTGTGTGTGTGTGTGTGTGAGTGTGAGTGGGAGTGTGTGCGTGTGTATCTATGAATTTTGCCGCAGTTTGTGGCATCTTTTACGCCCGACTGCTGCCTATGCTGGCATTGGAATTTCGTTTTTGAATTGCCAGCACAACTCAATTCATGGGAATCTAAATCAGCTTGTTTGCTATTTGCTATTTTTATGCACTGTAAAAAGCGCTGGCTGTAATTGATGGGCCTATAAATATATATAGACACATCGATTGGTCTGGACGGCTCGACCGCTCACTGGTCACTGCTCAATGGCTTTGTGATAAATGATCGAGACTCGATTTTACGCGTGTGACAGCTTAAAAGCAATTTATCACGGCTGTAGTTGACTTTTTTTTTTGCTCTGTGGCCTAATCGAATTTGTGACTAACTGTCTTATCAATCGACCGCCCATAAGTAGGCAACAGAAATTTTAAATATGCAGAAAGGGCAGAGTACACTTTGACAGAGGCTTAGCTAGCCAAACGCATAAATTCCTAATAAAAATGGTCGCCACACACTCATATATACTCATTAAAGCCAAAACACCCACACACACGCACACACACACAGAACTGGATGCTGCTATCTACTTAATTACTTGAGTGGGCAGCGGGCGGACTTATATGCATAATTTAAAGTGCATATGTGCCACACGGCAAACCACAAACTCCCAGCTGATTAAGTCGACAACAGGCCAACTCTGGCACGAGCGACCTCCTGCTGGCGCCCTTTCTCACACACTCAGTCCTCCTCTCGGCCGCCCGGCGGCGTTTCACACGCAAAACTTTTATTGCACTGACAAAATGCTGGCTGCGGTTTTTCTTCTTTCCTTTGCGCAAATAAAATATACGCTCGCATATGCGGCGGTTGGCCAGGGAAATGGAGCGGAAAATATGTTTGAGCACAAGTGCTATGACTTGACGCTTGAGCTGCGCCACAGTGCCACAGCAGCAGCACCAATCCCACCCACTACCCAGACACACCAACATAACAACAATAAAGCGGCCGCACACAAAGAGGAAATCAAAATATTTCCGCAACTTAAATTGAAAACTGTCAATAGGTTTTATGTGTGTATTTTTATGGCTTATCGGTGTGAGTGTGTGTGTGTGTGTGCCACAAGAAAACACACATTTATTGGAAATGACGTTTTAGCCGCTTTCGTGTGCTTGTTACCTGTCGCCGTTCGCCCAGTTGCTTGGCCTAATAAAAAGTGAATTAACTTGGTCGTGTTCGTGCCGGCTTCATAGCTTCAGGCTCGAAATCGATGCCAAGGGGGTGGAGCTATTAGATGGGTGCATAGCCACAGAACCAAGAAGTTGGTAGTTAGATGGGGGTAATGCCCAAATACCCATAGAACCATCGAAGGTTACACGAGGCGCGATAATTGCTGTCAAATACGAGAGACGTGTGCAGTCGTTAATCATATAGGCACAGGTATGAGCACGATTCAAATCGAATACGAACTTCATAGAGGTAAACACACATGCACACAAACACACACACACTCACACGAGGACGTGCATAATTAGTGGCAGAAAAAAATTACAGCTGCTGTCAGGGCAAACGCGCACGCTGATTGAGTGCCGCAGATTAACAAATTTAGCCTAAGGGCAATAACAATTACAACAGCAACAACAACCAGAAGAACAACTGTGCGCATTCATCGTAGTTGTTTGTGGCGTTGTTTGTGCATTAAAGCACAAAATACACTTGAGGCGAACAATTTAATTCGTTTGGTAAACAGCACACGAAGCAGAAACGTGAAAAAAAAAAATGGGGTGAACTGCTGGCAGCCAGACTGTGGCAAAGAGTCTGTATAAATACTTGCCAAGAGTCAGAGAGACAGATAGAGACAGAGAGAGAGAGAGGGGAGAGAGAGTGCCAGGCCAGGCACGAAGAGATTCAGGCAGTCAGGCAGTCGGGCAGTCAGGACATGACTACACAGTAGCAAAGACCACTTCCTGTCAGGGTCTAAGCCACGTTAGCAGTGTCGCACGACTGCCAGGGACAACTACAAGTCAAAGTAAGGCACACGCACACACACACACGCAGCGTCGTTGACACCTACACATAGTCCTGCTAGAGGTGTCACTTTGGCTAACACGAAACTTTTAATGCCGCTGCGGGTCGCGGCCATAAAAGTATTCATTTGTCATTGTCAGGATGCAGTCGGCGTCTGCTGCTTGCTGCTGCCAAAAATAAAAACAGAAAAAAAAATATATATATGTATAAAAAAAAAGCACGCTTTAACCAAAAAATCGCTTAAATGCTGCGTGGTAATTTCAGCCTGAAAACTGCTGACTGCCAAGGCTCTTAGGCGCTCATTAATATGCAATAGTACGAATATCAGCCATGGTATCAGGCAGTGTCTACGCCTGCCAGCTGGCAGCCACTTTGCCACCTGCCCACGGCCCAACACATTGCATTCAATTATTTAAATTTTCATTAAAATTCTAGCAGGAAAGCTCAAAAAAAATGTCTGCGAAATTTCATAAAGTGTTAAGGCAGAATACTGTAACCCACCCAAAAAAGTAAAAAAAAGAAAAGATAGCAGGAGAAGAAACCCACACACTCGAAAAAAAAGTGGTCAAGACTGCTGAAAATGCAAAGCTATTCGGAATTTATTAAAACGCCGAGGTCGAGGCTAAGAAATTGCTTTTGACACCAAAAAAGAAAATATAAAAAAAGTAAGAATGTTGCAGTCGGGTGTAACCGATAGTGCAATACTTATTACAGTGTAATAACAGCCAAAACTCTCGCATTGTTTCCACACATACTAAAATTTTTGTGCATTTTAGCATGATTTTTGACAAAAACTTTGTTTCCCTTAGAATCAGAATCTGTTTTAATGCATTATTTTATACTAATTTTGACTACCAAAATCGATTTTTATCAAAGATTTTTAAGTGTCTTACCATAAAATTAAAAAAAAAAAAAAATTCTGTGTTCAATATTGCATACATTTTAAATCCGAAATCAATCTAGAGGACAAATCATGATCCAAATTGCATCAAACATTAAAATCGGTTCAGTTTTGACAAAGTTATGGGAGTTTGAAATGAAAATATGGGAGCTATGGATCCAAGAGCTTTACATATAAAATTTGTTGTCGATTTTGGCATGATTTGTGACGAAAAATTTTACCCCCTCAAAATCACTTGGAATGTTGGAGGTATGGATCCCAGTCAACTTTTTTTTTCAATTTTATTCTGTCTGCAAAATCTGGGTCTATCTATCTGTAAATCAGGGCTATAGTTAATAAATCTAAACACTTTATCTGGCGCGGATATACACGAGAATAAAATCAAAATTTCTAGCTTAAATGGTGGTGAAGAAAATTGCGGTCACTGGACAAAGCCAATATACTTTTCAGTTCGTGAATGAGTATAAAAAGTAGGCAAGAGCTGCCAGACGGCTGGGAGGTCGAAGACTAAATATCCTTATAGACATAAAATTTTACATAATAACTGCGTAATACGTACATTTTAAATAGAACGGGTTATATAGAATAAGGGTCCAATTTGGTTAGAAAGATCATAACCAAATTTGAAAGACGACAAATAAATCAAGGACAATTTTTAAGCCGCTAATACAACTCCTGCAATCGTCTAGAAATATTTGATAAATCTGTACACTATCTAAAAAATATATAAGAAATATGTACATAACACTCCGAGCAGCCTCTTAACAGAATTGTTCGACCCACTGCAAGGGTATAAGAACATAAAGATTGTTACGTTTGTATAGAATGCCGTCAGCTGTTAAATGCTTATCTTTCGTGGTCAGAAAAAGAACTGCTGAGTTGCCAATATTTCAAATTGCTTAAACGTAACATTTCAAGCGAAGCCTGTTGTTGTTGTTGTTGCTATTCCCATGTTGCATATCGAAGCATTTCAGTTTGATGGACGTGTTAAAAATTCAGTCACTCAATATAGCAATCATGGCACAAGGAGCACATACCTAAGCCATAAAGTGCTAGCGGCAAGCAAAACTTTGACAGGCGATACACACAAACACACACACACACACACACACACACATGGAGTAGCTGGCGCTGCCACGCTGCGTATACGTAATAACTTATACGATGTACGACGCCAAGGTACACATATGAAGAGAACGCAGCTCTAAAGTCTGGCGGCTGCCTGGCAGGCGTAATCTTACTGCCAAGTGCCAATAAGTCAGTTATAAATTTAATATAAAATTAGGCAAGTTGCGGGCGTCGTTGCTCGTTGCTCGTTGCAAGTGCATGAGCTGAGCTCTGCTGGGCTACAAATTGCACGCCTTGAATGGCCGGGTCCGGGCTAAAATGGGGGTTCGCAGCTGCCAGAGCCAGTTCACATATTGTGCTTGGCTTTTGGCCCATAGTAATGGGCATGGCTTTTGCCTGTGACTGCAGCTTGTTAGCGTCACGGCGCATCTTCAAAAGGCAGGCAGGCAGCACATAACCAGCTCGTTTGCCCATAAAACGTTGTGAGTGTGTAAGTATCGGTGTGTTTGTGTTTGGGTGTGTTCTCAAATAAGTTCTTGTCAAACTGTGTAATGCTCATATTTTGGGCTTCGTTATGAAATCATAAATTTCTGTGCGCTGCTCGTAGTTTAATAATAGTAATATATATCGATTAAACTTGGTAAAAATAAAAAGAAGGAAGCCGAAGGAAGTACCTTGACTGGCTGGTGGAAGATATTGGGCCGCAGTGTGAGAATGTAGATTGCTGGCACGAGTTGCCTTTGAGCGTCACCAAAAAGTTGACAAATAGTTTTCAAATACGTTTGACATATTTATGTTGCAAGGCAGCCAAAGTTGGAGCCTGAATTATTGATTAAAGTTAAAAAACTCACAGCAGGCCAGTCACACAAACAAAAAAGCTGATAGTTAATAGGGCACCGTATATACGTAAGGGTCTCTCAAGTTATTGGAAAACTAGAATTCTTACTTTTCATGTATGCCGGAACGCTTTGAGGGCTTCGCTTTTACAAGTTGAACACTCGGAACAACAAGTTTCAGCTCAGGCAAATAAAAAATTGTTTTCGACGTTCATACTAAAACTTATTTTGACAAGTTGACGTGAAATTATCTGCTTCACTGCGTTACACAATTTAAGAGAAAATTATAATACCATTTGCAGAACTATCAAAATAGATAGCAGCTTTAAGTTTTCAATAAAACTTAAACTATGTTCCCCTAGGGATTGGGGATTTTAAGTGTGTTTTAGCACTAATTGTTAATGCGATATGTCCCAACTGGCACTTAGCTAGTTGTTTGTGATGGAAACATCAATTGGTAATCAAATAGTTTGCGTTGGCATCCCAAAAAGCTCTGTCTGTCTGGCTTAATTGCATATTTTAGCTGCCATGGTTGGCTTAGAAGACTACATAATTGACTGCCAGCAGTGCCATTAAAAAGTAAACTGATATTATGCGCTATGCCTGCAGGGAGACTCAGCTCGACTGAAGGCACGAGCGACGAGCAGCCCGCAGCCAGCAACCAGTCAAACACCCACTCACCAACCCAACCACCCACCCACCCAAGCAACCACACCAGTTACTTGCTAAGTGAAAGTGAGAATGAGAGTGTCAAATTTCCGCTTCCAGCAGCCAGTCAGCCTCAAAGCAACCCCCTCTAGCCAACCCTGCCCCGCTTGGGCAGGCAAGCAAACACTCTCAACTAAGCAAACAGTTGTCAATTTCTGGCAGCGCAAATATTTTTTCGCATTCGCCTTCTGCACTTGCCGAGCCGACACTTATGTTGACTGCAGTTGCTTTCTTTGGCTAATACTACGCCCCATTGTGTTGCTTGTGTTGTTGCCACTGATATTAGAATTGGAATTGAAATGTGCCACACAGAGAATTGCACAGAAAAGGCCAACTGTCAAAGGTGGCCCGTGGGTGGTTTGCATTCATGTGGCAAGTGCCGCGAATATGCAACTCGGAACTCAAAACAAAGTGGACTCGCAACGTGGTCAGCATTTATGCTGGCATATAGAAGAAGGAGACAAAGAGAGTGTGGTAGAGAGAGGGGGAAGTCATATGTGCACTGGCGTGCCATACAAATTACATTTTCGTCTCATGCAAATTGTGGTCTGCATATTTTGAGCAGCGCCCAAAAAAGTATGCTACAATTTCTGCTCAAGCTTTGCATGCGGGAATATGGCAGGATTAGGAGCGGTGGGGGAATGCACAGGTATTGGTATTCAAAAGGCAAAGGCGCAGGCTCAAAAATGTTGCAGCAACAATGACACTTGAACGCCCACTCAACTGCATGTTTGTAAACGTTGCTCAGGCACAAGGACCTCTTGCAAGAAAGCCAACAAAATGGCAAATGTGCTGTGTCCCTAGACGCACAAGCACGTGGTTGCTATGTGGGTGGCTCTGTATGTGTGTGTGTGTGTGTGTGTGTGTGTGTGTGTGTGTGTTCAGCAGCTAGAGATAAGAGCATATAAAACAAGCTGAGTGGCTTGAGCCGCAAAACAAAAGCTGCAAAATTCAGTGCAACGCACTCGACACGCCGCACGCTCGTTTACGGTGTGCATATTCCCCAGAGAGTGCGTGTGTGGGTGTGTGTGTAGGCGTATGTGCCTGCGCGTGAGTCATTTAGCATAGCGCTCAGTGCAGCGAACAGGCGGAGGGCAGCCCAAGGCATGGCTGGCAACCAGTCACAGGCGTGCAGGCAGATCTACCTTGTTTTTGCTCTTTACAGAAGGTACTATAATTATGCTGGGACATATGTAACGCAATGGGTTATACATTTTTCGAGTCAATAGTTTTAAATACTTTTATCAAAAAAGTTATGTTTAAATTTTCAAGAATAATTTCAATTTTCAAAATTATTAGACTTTTTAATTTTAATTCCCATATTTTTAAATTTAATTCTTTAATTAATTTATTTTTTTTTGTTAAACACCTGCCTTCTGTTTGTGTTAGGGTATTAAAGCCTTGGAAACCCAAAGCCAACTATTTTATCTGTGTGTGTGTTTTCTTTTTTGTTGTTGTTGTGTTTTTGAGACTGTGCGATATCCGGCTTGGAGGATGTTTGCACTGATGCTTCGGCAGCTGCTGCTGTTGCTGCCACTGCGGCAAGCATGTTAAGTTGCGATTATAGGCTGTTAGTGCAACTGCCGATGACAAGCCAGCAAGCCCGACTGAGGCACGGGCAGAGCGAGCGACAGATTTGCATTCTCAATTGGCCGCTTGAAGCACACGTGACAGACTCCCGCCAGCTGGCAGCCAGTTTGCCCGTTGTTGATTTTGCAAAGAGCGTGCGGGGCCAGAGGGCGGGAGTGGGTGATTAGATTGATCAACTTGCATCAGCTTGGAGATGTGCTCATCGATTTGATTGCTCGACGTTTGCCTGTTAGCTGGAAATCGTTGCAATTCATAACGAGCGGAATGCAAACTAATTAGCGGCTTATGAGCTCGGCCCAAAGCCAGGCAGAAAAGCTGCTTATTTGCAATCCGAGTTCACAATATGGATCAATTATTGGCCATGCAACATTTATCGATGCCAATTGATTGCCCGCTGTCGATTACATTTTCAATTTATTTGCTGACTTGTGTCAGTTAATTTCTGTCTGAATTTCATTTAGTTAAGCAGCCGTAGCTGCCACAGCGACGGCTGTTGCAGTCGTCAACATAATCGCATTGAGTCGTCATTAGTGTGACATTAATTAAGTTAATCGCCTGCGCTGACAACTGTCCGCTTGTCCATTTGTTGTTTCTGTTTCAGTTGCGCTCGCTCGTCTGTTATTTCAGTGCGTGTCATGAGTAGAAAATCGAAATCCAATTAAGTGCCTAGGCCAACCAGTTTGTGACAAGACCCCTCGCTGACCCCACCTGCCCCCCTTGGGCCATGCATAATTCAGCGCCAAGTACATGCTGTACAAACAAATTACGCTTCGCGCAGTCTTAGTGGGCGTTTACTAGACTTTGGGCGTGACCTATTGAACGCTAGCTGGCCCGTCAGCTACGACGCGGTTCAGGCCACCAGGTGATTCAGCAAGTGCCGCCTGATACTAGCCTGGCTTATGACTAAGCAAGCAGCATTCATCACTAATGCAAATGCCGTTAAGTAAACATCATTTGGGCCCGCCTCGTTTCCCTGAAGCAAAGGGCCAACTTCTTGGCTTAAGCACAGTTTATGACATACTTAGGGGCGTGATATTTGCCAACTTACCTGGCACAAACATATGACAAGCGAGGTCGTGAGTAATTAGCTACGTAATGCACAGGCCCCAAAGCTGTGCCAGGCTAGCTGTGTGAAGAGCGGGGCGGAGGAAGATGCAAACAAATGCCTAACAACCATTAAGCTGAGGAAATAATAAACTGGGATTTTAACAACTATTGAAAAATGATTTTTCTCACAATTTTTCCAACTGCTGTCTATAAATATGTTCTCAAAAAAAAAATAAAACAAGCTTAAAAATCTGCTTCAAAGGAAAAACAAAGTATAACAAATAAACAATAATTATATTATAATAATTTTTATAATTATCATAATATTTTAATTATATTATATGCAAAGGACTTAACTAAAATGGTTTTCAATTTCTTTTGCAAATAACTGAGCCAATTAAAGGCAGCAACTTTTGATTTTACTTAAACGCATTTCATCTTAAAATTCTGAAAGTTGCGTCTCGCTCTATTGAGAATTACAAAAATGATTCAAAATTCTCTAGACAATCGAGAGTTAAATTCCCCAACTCTTTACCCACTTCGCACACAAATCAGTTACAAGATTTGCACATTTATTTGCATTTTCTCGGCTATTTTCCTTCATTCAGTAAAATTTGCAGCAAAATTCTATGCCTGACGCAAAGTCCCTGGCAAATTGATTGCCTTGGGCCGGCTGTGATTTATGTTTTCTATATACTCTACATATAAACACATATATATATATATGTATATATGTATATACGCATATTGCGACAGTAAACTATTCAGTTGGCGTATTTGCAATTATTTTACGGCCAATTTGTTTTGCTTGGCGTGAACAGCGATAGAAAATCAATTGTGTGTAGAAGAAAAAGTAATTGCATTTGCCACTTTATGGCCTCCATTTGGCATGACTGACCGCATTACGTATACGCACTGTACGCACAGGGTCTATGCCAAGCTCGGTAATAAAGTCACGTTGAGCCTTAACGCCCATTATGAATACCTGAGCTGCCATCAAAGATGCTGTCTGACGTCTGGTTTCGGCTGTGGGCGGCACATAAAGTCCCGAGCCCCAGGCAAATGAACTCTTTTGCGGCATGTTTTGTGGTTTCATTCAATTCCAATGCTTTAATATTTTATTTACTCACAGGATGAAGCTGGTGCATATGCAAGCATGCGATCAATAAGTACTCTGATGCAGAAGCACAGTTACACAGATACACAGATACAGGGGCAGATGCAGATGCAGTAAAGCGCAGCTGTGCGTGTGCAGCATATTGTGTGGCTGTCAGCCATTTGTTGCCACTGCATCCATAATTGAACAGCTGACAAGCCGTAGGTACAAGTCAAGGTGCAAAGTGCGAGTGTAGCAAATGCTTTAAGCACGAAGAAACACTGCAAAATAAATTATTTAGCTGTGTGCGTGTGTGTGTGGGCGAGTGTGCGAATGTGTGTGTCGGTTAGCAGGCGAAAGTTGATATTTAATATGCGAGAGCCGGGGGCCAATGTTCAAAACTAAGAAATTCCCTCGATTACTTAAAGCAGCAGCATCAAAAAAGTAAGAAGCCAACAGACGGCCGACGAGAGGACAGCGTCATGAATATATGCACGCATACATATGCATATTAAGAGTCATATATATGTTGGTGTGTGTGCGAACAAAAGCATGCTACAAAGAAGAGGAAGATATGACAATGCTGTCGTCGTCTTTTTGCTGTCGCCAATGCTTAAGCGCAAACAAATCATGCGCCAGCAGACAATTGAAACAGCTAGTGTGGGTGTGTGTGTGTGTGTGTGTGTGTGAATCTGTGCTTTTAGCCAAGCCAAGTCGCTGCTGTTCGGTTGCTCTCTCCAAAGTGCACTCGAGCGTTAAGAAATGAAAATACTATTTAAGCCATTTTATCAACATAATCGTAAATCATTTTGCACTTTTCGCATAAAAGTCGTTGGGCAATAAAGGACCCAATTGTCTTGTGCATATAATTTGTTATTGGATTGCCCGCAGCAAGTCTCGCTTTGGTCCCTCCACTCTCTCTCTCTCTCTCTCTCTCTCTCTCTCTCTCTATCTCTCTAAGCATCTCTCTGTCGCACACTTTAAGCCCTCGTCAGCTATGGCAACATTGCCGAGAGGCACCAAAAGTACTGCGGCGGCAGCTGCTTTGCTTTTAGTGTTGATTTTCTCGGTTTTTTTTTTTTTTTCGCCGTCATGTATATTTTTAGCTCGCAACCTGCCCCTCGGCCAGCCTCTAGTTGCAGCTACAGCTTTTGCTCCTTTTTGTCATACATTTCACGCTCGAGAGCGCACAATGGCCAAGCGACTGGAGACCACATCATTATATATGAGCTGCGTCGCACACGTACGCAATGCCAGAGAGAGAGGCAGGAACAGGGGCCGCAACTGGAGCTGAAGCTCTAGCCATAATGGCTGTCAATGTGCGAGCTCTTGTTGTTGTTGTGCTTTGTTGTGCCCTGCATGTTCTGCCTGTGAACTTATCGCCCACGCTTACACTTAGTGGCTTATCTATGGCTCTACAGCGTCTTGAGGCAACAGTGAAATATTTGTCCATGGCTCACAAATTGCACTTAAAGCCAAGCAACAACTTGCACACACACACATAGTTTTGACTTTGAATTCATAACATGCCATCAAATTGGCACGTGGCCTGCACTACAAAATCATCCAATTAAAATTCCATGCCAATGAATTTAACGCACGAGCCGTTTATAAATTTTACCCACAACCATATCAAAGCAACAGCGAGACAGAGACAGAGACAGAGAGAGAGAGTCAGAGTTTGTGTGTGTGTGTGTGTGTGTGTGAGAGAGAAATGGTAGCATGAAAAGCAAAATATTTTCTTTGGAAATATTTGTGTTAACACCACCCACTCAAAAACCAGCTGGAAGCTATTGGCCATAACCATTTCAGCAGCACGCCAAAGGTAGCGTACAGCTAGCTAACAATGCCGTTCCGTATTCAGTATGGGGCAATCAACATTGATTGCAAATGTTCAGCCATTTGAAGGGTTGCAACCCTGCTTAAAGCAATGCAATTAAGCAAAACAGAAACAGAGCTGCAGCTCAGCAAAAGGCTTCCAGGCGTGGCATAAGCCAAGCCAAAGTCATGACAGGCAAATTAATGCAGCTGTCGCCAGCAGAAAGCAAGCAGCAGCAGACTAAAGCAAAGCCCTAGGTAAATGACCCTAAAATGCCCTGTAAATTGTGTAAAATCTTCAAAGAACACTATTTTCTTATTTACACACATTATATATAAAAAAAATATGCTATACTCTTTTATGTATGAGAATATAGTAAAAAATTCGTGCATATAAACCGTCAATTAAATACCTTTTGGCAATTTTCAGTACAATAATAAATTTCATATTTGTTTAAAAATAAAATAAAACATAATTTCATAAAGATTTCAATACCTTCAAATATCTACAAATATGGATATTAATATTTATATTTATCAGCTGTTAAATTGAACAGAAAGAAAAACTTGTAAGCTTTTATGGAGTTACCAATAGCAAAAGGGTTTTTTGTATTAACAATCTTCCTAATAGGACACTGAGTAAATTGTGTGCATAATAGAAGTAGAATATGCACAACATAAAAAAAAGACTGTTGATTAATAGCACTCCTCATCAAGTCGAACCATTTGAAATAAAATAACGGCACTTATACACAATATGCCCGGCTTTCCAAAGCTCCAGGGCTAAAAAAAAATATATATATATATATATATATATATGTATATATACCAAAAAGGCAAGATATTTTTTTTGCCATTAAAAGCGATTTTCCGTTCGCTTTCCATTAAAGCCAGCCACGTACTTGCCCATAAGATGGTTACCCTAAGGCGCATTTGAGGCTTAAATGCGACACGCCCACGCACAAATACACACACACACATATCTAACACACATACACTGGCATGGAGATATGTAAGCGAGTGAAACCTGGAAATATATAAAAGAAAAGGCCACGTGCTGCGCGTTTTGTGCCAATGCTGCAAAACTTTTGGCCTTGTAACACTTGCACTTGTGCAAAAACACACACACAGAGCGAGAAGTACATACATGCCCACACATATTCATTGTATTTTCAACATGTGCTTCTTGTGCATTCGAAAAGTACGGCTCCAAGTGCTGCGCTCAGTTCAGTTGAGCTCGAGCTCAGCTTTTGGCTGCCAACTTTGCCGAATTTGCGGGCTGGTAACGATGCTTTAATTGAAACCGAAACGTGCCGTGCAGCTGCAACATCTCTACGTGCCAAGTGATACGTAAAAGGAACTGCCAAAACTCTCTAGTATCCAAAACTCCAACCCTTCCCCCACCCCTGCCACGGCCACCGATCTCCATGTTGCTTTTGCTCCTGCCAACTATCCACTGTCAGCTGCCAAGCGTGAGTTGTACTTGGATTTGCAATCAAGTTGTCACAGCAACTGGCAGCCAGCTGCAAAGATTAAATGACACACACCTCTGAAACATACACACTCACACACACACACACACCCACTTCGAATTGATATATTGCAAATTGATGGTGTCGCGTTTGCATTGTCTGCACCCTTTTGCATCCCACCCGCAGCATAATGGACAAATGCAAAATTGGTTGTCAATGCGCTGCACGTGGCATCATTTAGCACTTACACCAGCTCCCGCACACCCAACTGTCCGCGTGCCAAAGCTGTAGCAATCAGCGAAACATGGCAAAACAACAAAAGCCACACCTGGAAACCTGGCCCAGGGGTTTGGCGTAATTCTTTCATTGATTTCGCCTGTCCACGACAAATTTTGTTGCACCTTTACTCAACTCTCGAGCATGAAATGTTGCGTTTGCGTGTCATACACAGTTGCATGACACACACACACACACACACACACATGCACTACAAGCTCCCGCCCGGCCTCCTGGCCCCCCGTTGGGTAATGTATGCAAAGCACTAACGACAGCAGCAATAAAAATTCATGACTTTGGGGCTGAGCAATTTTGGTTGTGCGTATGTGTCTCTCTGTGTGTGTATGTGTGTGTCTGATTCGGCTGCTTAATGTGCGAGTGAATATGGAAATGTTGGGAGTCGTTGCTCGTTGACTTTCAAATGGTTTCGTGTTAATTGCGTTGCATATGCATGGCATACGCGGCGTATGCGTGATTTCTTCATACGGAAAAACCAAAGCGCCGCGAAGTATGCAATAGTTATTGACCACACACATGCGGCGGCTACTGCTGCTGTTGGTGCTGTTGGGGCGTATACGTGATTTTTATTGTATGGCGAAAAGAGCAAAAAACTAAGTTGAAAACCGCATAAAATGCCAGCCAGCGGGCTGTGTGTGTATGTGTGCACACTACAATAAAAAACTATGCAGACAAAAAGTTTTTTGTAAAATTCAAACAGCTTGGGGTCTACCCAACTCAGCCGCTTGCTGTGTGGGCGAGTGCATAAAAGACCGCAAACATATACACAGGCAGTGCAAACACAGTGATAATTAAAGTTTCGACAGCAGCAGCAACAACAAAAACAACAACGGCAGCACAGAAGTCACTCGAGCTTTATTACTTTGTGTCCTGCTGAGGCCAAAACTGGCTGCGTTTTCTTTAGCTACATATTTAAACAGCGTTGTTGGCAACACTTGTGTGTCCTGTGCGACCAGACAACATGTAGATGCCTGTAGTTCCCCCAACAACAACAACAACAACAACAGCAACTGCAAATGTAAAAGTTGTAACAACATCCTTATGCGATAACAAGGCAGCAGCACCACCCCGACAACGACAACAACAACAACAGCAACGGCGTCAGGCTGTGCAAAACTTATTTGCATAAATAAAAATTGGATGCAGGGGCAGCAACACCAAAGGCAACAGCCATGTAGTTAAGTGTAAGGCAAAATAAAAGACAAGTGCCGAGGCAAATAGTCAAAGTTTTGCCTTTGAAGGCAACCAAACACTGGAACACAACGAGATGAAAGCGAAACTGTGTGAAACTGAAAGAGACTGTGAGAGACTGGGAGAAGCTGACTGAAAACAAAGGTGGCAAGTGGCAGGGCGTTGCATAGATTATGCGGTCTGTAAATGGTATTATATTTTTTTTTACTTACATTCCGTTTTATATGCCGCACTTCAATTGCTCGGCGGGTATATTCAAATTTAAATGTGCAAGTAGAGTTGGCAGCGTGCCTGAAATTCTATCATGACACGAGACGGCGGAACACAATATGTTGTGGTATCTCATTGTACAAGTAGAAAAATGGTTTCTACACACAACACGGAAAATATATTACGAATTTGAAGAATTTAAAGCCTACATACAAGGCATTTATTGTATTTCTCACATAAATAAATAAAAATAATTAAATAAACATTTTTTTGCTAAAATTGCTCAGCTAAATAATTCAGCAACAAATAAAAATAAAACAAAAAACTATCTTAAAAATAGTTCTCACAAATAAATAAATTGATAATATGTTTTTTTGCAAAGTCTCAAAAACTTTAATCGAATTAATAATTTAATACTCTGTGGAATTTAATACTCAGTGGTCAATAAGTAAAAAAGGTGTATTGCTTTATTATTTTATACTTTTTTTGACCACGACCACATCAATCTATTTTATTTTTACTGCATCTAGCGAGCTTTATTATCAACTGGCTGTTTATACATAAAATAATAAACAAATACCTGACCAAAAAACCGAATAGCAAAAATATATTTGTAAAACAGGGTAGCTGTTAGTCAAGCCTGTATAATTCAAGAACAAATTTGCCAATTTCTGTTTCAGTTTTGTTTTTTCGTGTTTGTTGTTGCCATAAGTTTGACATCTGAAGTAACGCCTGGCCTGGTTTGCTTATTGGATATGCAATGTAAAAACGAAATTATATTTTCTTCGCGCTGACTGCCGCTGGCTTAACTTTGCCACAATATTTTCAAAAACGAATCAACAACACAAGAGAAAGCCATGCAGAGCGAAAGGGAGAGTAAGACTGAGAGAGGGAGAGAGAGCGAGAGAGACAGAGAGAGATTGGCAGATGCAAAGAGAAGGAAGCCATTGCCAAGCCGCAAATATGTGTGGGCACAACCCATTTGTGTGGCCGCAACAGAGGCTGTAAAATACATGTAAATATATATGTATGTATGGTCGTGTAAATATGTAAATAAGTATGGAAATTGGCAGGAACAAGGCCAGAAAGCGACACCCGCTCATTAAATATACAACGAATGAAATGTCAACGTGAAAATTAATTAACTCAATTGCGCAGCTTTGACTTTCAGTGAATGGGTGGCTGAGCTGGAGCTGCGGGGCGGGGGGCGTGTTGGTTGGGGACGCAGTTGTGGTCGCGTTCGGCGGTCGCAGCGAAATTTCAGGCTCATATTTCAATCAAAAACGGCGACAGCTGCGTGCCAGCAGCATAAGCTGCAACATAATTTTGGCAACAGTCCATCAACTGCTGCTGCTGCTGATGGTGCCACTGGCTGAGGCGGCGTTGATGCCACAGAGGAAGCCGCAGCGTCAGCCTCATCAATATTTACAAGCGGCGTGCCGCAAATTTTGGCGCAGCCAAAACGGAGGCGTGTTTATGAGCTCAGGGAGCGAGCGAGAAAAGGCGCAAAGTTAATTGCTAAATGACAAAAACATACGAAGGGGCGTGGCAGGGGCAGGCCACTCGAGAAAAAAGCCAAGCGCACACACACACACACAGAGGGAGAGGAAGACAATTGACAGAAGGCACAAATGTAGCCAAAGCGGCTACACTTTCGGGCGGGGGAAGGAAGAGCGACGCCCCAAGATTAATGTGCGGCAATTAAACGTTTAAGTGTTGATTAATGTGACTTTGCCGTATTTAAGCCCGAAAAGGCTAAGAGTAGGCGGCCAGCTGGATGTCAATCAGGGCAGTAACAAAAAATAAAATAAAAATAAAAAAATAAAAACAACAAAAAATGATCCAAAAGCGAAACTGAGTACAGTATAAGAAAATATGCAAAAGGTTGTTGTTGGCCTAATTCGGGTCAGTGGCATAACCATAAATTCAGGGCCCTAACTACGGGGCTAGGTGCAAGCAGCAGAACTCAAATTGAAAGACATTCGCATTTATCATCTTTACGGTTTAACTGCCAAAGTGCTTTGAAGGGATAACCAGCCAAGTGTAAACCAGAACAGAACTGAACTGAACTGAACAGAGTGGAGTAGAGCAAACAAGAGCGCAAAAAAAAGTTAGGGGGAATCGCTGCTGCATGGGCAAAGGCATTGGCAAAGTCAAACAATGTTGTACGCCTTACTATTTTTATCCTTCTGTTCCATCTCGAACAAGCTCTGTTTTCGCTTGCTGTGTTTATCTTGACAGCGCCCACGCTTGAGAAAAAAACAAAAATGGAAAAAGGTGGCCAAACATGAAGCATAAACTATGAACGTCAAATAAAACGCACTCGGATAAGGCGCTCAGCAATTAAGTGTATGAAATATGGCATTGGTATCTCAAAAAGTCAAAAATCCACAAGCTTCCAGCTATACACAAACTTATATATATATATAAACTTTGCTCAACAACCTTGCACTTTTCCGCAGCAACAACAACACGAAATGTCTATCAAGGGAGAGTTTTGCTGACAGAAGTATTTGTTCAAGTGCCAAGACAATGCCTGCGTCCAAATGCTGGCAAAACAAATGGCTAGCAAGGATTACGGCAGCATTTTGGCTGATTTTCAAATGAAATTTTAATGAATGAAAACAGCCAGAAAACTTTACCAACAACTGCCTCCCTCCCCCTCATCATCCCGCTCAATCAGAAAGCAATCAGTAGAAAAAATACAAACCAAAAATGCGCCACTTGTCGTGCGGCAACAAATATTCTTGGGGAAATCTTGCAAGGCTGCTCCCGAGCTGTTTTAAAGCAGATCCAAGTTGCTCAAATCTGTCTGCCAAGAGCTGTTGTGGCTGCAACAACAAAATAACCATAAAAACAGCTGCTTTGCGCTGAGAGCTTCATACAGTACTCTGTTCAGATTTGCGCTTAAATATTTATCAACTTCGAACAGCAGACACAACGACAGGAAGGTAGACAGAAGAGAAAGAGAACAAATATAAAAGCACCCAAAAATCTGTCATAGGCGCAATGACGAATTTTAAATACTCTTCAGACATTTAAAATAATAATTTATGGAAATCATTTATAATTTTATACCTATGCAATTTTATACTATTTTTGTAAGAAACTTGTCTAATCGTATATCCGATTTAAATTTGTATTTACTTAGATTAAAATAACCATAAGAAAACTTGTAGGAAACGGCAGAAAATGACAAAAAAAAAATATATATATGCATAACTAGTATAAAAAGTGGGTCGACAGCTGAGGTCAAAGAAATGCTTTAACAATATTTATTATTTCACATATACTTCATGCGGTTTTCATTCATCACACAGCGTAAAATCTACCTGAGAAATATTGCATTGTTTCGAAAGCTATGTATGCCATGTTTTTAAATTCAGAGAGAAAAACGCAATAGTATTGGGAGTCATGTATGCCAACTTTTTCATTTATTGTCCATTCTTAAACTTTTTCAGAACACAAAAAATCTTCATGTAAGCGTTACACAATTCATAATAAATTTATTGAAAGCGTTTGATTTTATGCATAGTTTCGGTTTTTATTCGTTTTTCGGGGGACAGCAGCAGCAGCAACTGAAACAACAGGAAAAGCAGCGGAAAATGCGCCAACGCATACATATACATATAATTATTTACACGCCGCAAAGTTCAGCAAATTAGTTGATGCAAACATCCTACTGATAAAAATGTAACCGGGCGCGAAAGGTCTGCTGATTAATTGACACAGCAGAGTTGAGGGCGTTGGAGAGAGAGAGGGGAGTGTACAATGGGATGATGACTTTAATTAAATTTTCTTAGCCACCAACAATCCTTTTATGGCGCCCGCTTTGCGGGCTTGCTGTTTGTCAGATAACGCCTTTTAAGCAGATGTATGTGTGAGGTGGTGTGTGTGTGTGTGTGTATGTGTGTGTGTGTCTAGGCTAATGAAAATCAAACGTTGCACCACATTCAACTGTCCCAACGACTAAGCAAAATGAATGGGGCAGACTTTGCTGCTGCTGCGACCTCCAAGCGGCAGCATCTTGTGATTTATTATTAAACTGGAATATGAATTTCTCAGGACAGCGTGCGCTAGGCATTAAACAACAGCAAGAACAAGAACAAAAGGCATACGATGCGAGCCGAATCCTGGATCTGAACCTGTGGCATTTTGATGCGCATTTTTATGATTAATTAAAATTTATGTGGCAGCAGCAGCAAGAAAAAAACACATATATGTATATATATATATATGGTCTATATATATATTTATATATATATAAATATATATATATTTATATATATATAAATATATATATATGTTTTTTCTTGTTGCAGCGCCCAATTAAGTTCAAGCCTAAGATTGAGTGCTGTCCAGCCTCTCCCCGTCTGCTAATTGCGGCAACAAACTATGCCGTTAACAGCGTAAATACCAGAGGGACAGAGATAGAGACAGAGAGAAAGAGAGCAAAAAAGAGCGCAACGCATTTTATATTTATTAAAGCAATAAAATAAAGTACAACCTGCACCCACACACCCGCCTCGACCTTTCCCTGCTCCTAAAGCAGTTGGCCAGATAACGTGTCCTGGCAGCAGCGGAGAAATATCGCCATGTCATAGCCGTCATGCAGGTCGCTCCCCGAGGACTCAACTCACGTTACATAAATTTAGCAGTTTGCGTGTGTGTGAGTGTGTGTTTGTATGCGGGTACGTGTAAATTGCTGTTGTTTCACCATTTTGGACTACGCCAACGCCAACGCCAACGCCTACGCCTTATGTTAACCGGTTTCCTGGGTGTCCCTTTGCATGGATTTGGGGGCATATGTAACAAGGGCGTCGCAATAAATTTAAAATTAACCCTTTTAGTGGCACAGCTTTTGACCTTAGCCCCGTTTATGGTAGTGGCAATGCCACAATGCGAGCCCAATGCGATTCTGGCAAGGCGTGCCTCAATCTATTTGAGAAGGAGCCTCAGGGTCCACAACAGTGCCACGCGCAGGTCTTCGAATAGTTGTCAACTAGTTCAGCCCGAACGAAATTCAATTCATTTGCATGTGTTTGCTACGTCTAAGGGATTGTTGGCAATATCTTCAAGTTTTTTTTTTCGTTTTTGGCGCAGCATCAGAGAAAAGAATGTGATTAAGCGAGGCAAGAGATTGGACAATTTTGCAGAGTTGGAATTTGAACACGTTATATTTATACAGTTTATGAAGGTATGGAAATCATTTATATTAAAAAAAAAAGGTTCAGGACTATTATTGTCTTGTGATATACATGCAAAGCCCTCACAACTCCTGTGCGACTGTGCTGCATTTTTGAGAAATGCACAATGAGAAGTCCGTTTTCCACGGGAAACTATTTTTCTACCTCTTTGTGCTATCTGTCGGTTTTTGTTGAATTTAAAGACGCAAAATGAATTAAAATGCCAGCTAACAAATATTTTCATTTTCTTAGCCATACTAGAAACTAACTAAACAGGCCAAAAGTGATGTAAGTGATTTGAACCCTGCTCGAAAACAGCCATAAAATTATATATCTAAATGTATCTTTGCTTCATAATGCCCTTCGAGCATATAATTATATATACTACTATAAATACACCAAATTACAGCTTTATTCAGTAAAACAAAAGTATGCACGTTTAAAAAAAACAGGACATCCTGTATGTCCATGAAAGATAAACAAAAACAGCGTGAGAATATATTTATATCTACAACAACGACAAAAAAGGGGAAGTTTAAATATTTGTAGCTGCAACTGGCAAATTGGATAATTGTTTGAATTTAATTTATATTCATTTAGCTGTTGCCTTTTCATTTGAAAAAGCAAGTTGCTGCATTAAACTGTATAAAGTAAAGTGATTATAAAGTTAATTTGATAAAATAATTAAATGCCTTTCAAGTAAATTTAAATTTAAATCAAATATGCTGTCGTAAGATGACGTGGCCAAAATAAATGCCATTAAAACGGTGCTTGGGCCAAAAAGTAAGTAATCATTGCACGAACAACAACAAGAACAATAAATAAAATGTGAGAATACCGAAATACACACACACACACACACAATCTCAATATCGTGCTGGCCAAAAAGCTGCTAGAAAGGGCGGTAATTGGCAGGCTGAAGAGGGAGCGGGCATTGGCGCTGGTTTGGGCAATGGACACAGAGTTCAAGTGGCCAAGTCAAGACAATTCGAAAAATGCTTTTAAAAGGAAATCAGTGGAGGAATTTCGCTTATGGGCAACTGATTGTGCCAATGGCAGCAGCTCAATTTTAGCCAGCGCCAGGCAGACTCAGCGTCGGCGACGGCGACGGCGACGTCAACGGCGACTGCGACCGAGATAGAAAAGAGATGATGCTAAAAGCTGGGTGCTGGTTGGCCCCACGTTCGGCGCTGGGAAAATTGAATTGTTTCAGATTTTGTTCTCGTTTTCCGGCGTTTTCGCTTTCGCTGCGCCAAACAAATAAATCAAATTGGATTTTCTTGTGCACTTAATTTTCGGTTAGGAAATTGCACAAAATGGCACAGCGCAAAAAACTTAATCAAAAGCAGCCAAAAACAATCATAGTCGGCGACAGCTAAATAGGTCTTTTTGAACTGAGCTGAGAGCCTACTAAGAAGACAGTGACAATTGCCAGCTGAAATTATTTTGATAGCTAATTTGTGAAGTCAACAAATTCAACTAGAATGAATTTTCCAAATTTACTGCAAAGCGCCAATAGAAGAATTGGGGATTTAGCTTTGGGACAACACTTGAGCGGCGTCTCCCGGCAAATGGAAAATATGAAGACATGCTGTTTCTTTTTCGACCTGAAGCTGGGCTGCAAGCTAATTGCCCTGTTTCAAGGCATTTGCGGTGTGTGGCAGGTGTGCAGTGGCTATAATGAACTCTATGACAAGGATAGTCGACTGGCGCCCGAGTGGATTGATGCGAAGGCAACCCAACACAATACCCAATTCAACTTTTTCATGGGCCTCGTTGCCGCTTTCAGTTCCCTACTGCTGTTGACAGGCGTCTTCCTTGTGAGTATAACTGAGGAGAACTACCTCTACAACGGCTCTTTTTAGGACTAAAGTTCTTTTGTATAGCAACGCAAGTTGTACGTCCTGATTTGGGTTTATGTAACTGCACTGTGCACACTGGTTTTTATGTTTTATACGCTGGTAATTGCCTGCATACCTGAGCTTTTAGTCATCGATGCATTCACAGCAGGTGGGCGATTTAGATAAAGAGTAGGCTTAGTGTATGCCCAAAACTAAACCTACTTTATTTTCAGGGTTGGAGGCATATTTTATTATGATTGCTTTTGCATATTATATGCAAATGCTACGAGCCGAAAATACAGAAGACGACTTCGAGGTGCTCTTTATGGCAAGCGCGGTATAGAGCATAGCGTACATATTACTTGGACTACGTACGATCTAAAAGTAATTTTGATTTGTATTTGACAATTAAATGGAATAAATATTTATTGATGCAGTTGCTCAAGCATTTCTTACTACGCTAGCGTTGATAAAAAATATTTATATAAATACTAATTGCTAAAAGCTTATTGTTAAATGATTATTTGTATTATCATGCCATAATTCCGACCACTACAACCAATTTTTGAGCTATTCAATTGCTGTTCTTTCGTTTTAATATATACAAATGCATTATTTTTATTATCATATTTAAATTGTAGTACTAGTTAAACATGCTGTTATGGTTATGGTAATATAATTCGCAATTTATTGTATTCGTTTATTACAATGGAAATTCGCGGAAATTGTTACGAAAATGCAAACAATTGCATTACGACTTTTTTTAGTACTCAAAAATTGATTGCATTGGCAAATTTGGACAGAAAACGAAAATAAAAACGGAATGAATAAAATGTAAAATAAATTTTATCTTCGTTGTGACGAAGCTTAAATACTATTTCCATATTATTAATAGACTTTTGTTTTTAATTTGAAGTTTGTTTAAGCCTCGGATCATAGAAAAAATTTGATGAGGCATTTTTATAACAAGGGACAACATTTTTTTTTATTGATTCAAAAAGAAAGCAATGTATAAAACCAATTGAAAATAGATAATTTTGCATCTAGATAGACGAATTTCTTACTTTTGGGTACGATTTTTTTGGCGGCTCTCGCGAGGACGTTGCCGTGGGCGTGCCGCGTTTATTAGTGCGATTCTTTTTGAGTACGATAACGCGCATGGTGCACTTTTTAGATTAGTGGCTACTGCTCGTTGGATGTGTGTAGGTAAATTCGATGAGAATTTGTTAACGATGCGCTTAACACGACGCTTGACAACAACAATTATCAATTTTGGCAATGTTCTTAGCGTTGAGTCCTTCAAATGAATTGCCGTTTACAAACGGAGTTGCACATTCGGGACACACGTAATGACAAATGCAATGCGAGTAGCCTCTAGGCGATATTTTATTACATTATATATATTATATTTAATTAAGTTAACTACTTTCTATATAGATTATAGCAAAGTGGATTAGTTGGTATTTACAGTAGAGATGCGAGAGCAAGTAAGTAATAGCATTGTTTGTTTGGTTTCTATTGCTATTTATAGTAAGTAGTTGCTTAGTTAGGTGGGTGGCACTAGATAATGTATTTAGTAAGTGGTGAAAGTGTGATAGAGATAGATGTATTTCTATAGCTATTGCTATTTTGCTATTGCTGCTAAGAATTGTGTACAAGCGTGTGTTTTTGTTAGCCAAGTTGTGAGCTTGTTTTCGGTTTGCCAACCGACTTAGTTGTTGTCTATTTTTAGAATGCACTAATTACGAAATTACTGAAAGCAAGCAAAACGTATCGAGGAAAACTGACAGTGTTACATAGTAAATTATTATTAGGTAGTTATAATTAACATTAATTCAATTTATTTGTATTTTGCATTTTGTTTCTTGTTCTGCGCCGCACGGTGCGTATGCGTGATATTTGATTGTTAGTTATAAAGAAAGCTAAGAAATTATTTTACAATATGCTGCCTACACGTGATTACTTATTTGTTGTTGTTGATCAACGCTTACTTACGGTCAAGTCAAGTTTTATATATAGTTTTTATTTTGATTTCTTTGATTAGTTAGATTTTGAGTAAACGCCTCAAGGAAACTGAACACAAAAGCCTGCCTGTCCTGAGCTCTACAAAATTATATTGTCTGTGGTCTGAGGATAACAATATTTTTGCTGTTGTTGTTTTTGTTGTTGTTGGGACAACGCCTTAGACTAAAGCCAATGCCAGCGCATTTCCCGTGGGTATATCGCAGACGTGTAAAGCATGCCCGAGTTTTTTTTTGTTTGTTTTTATTTTTGTTTTTGCCAGCCAATCAAAGTCTCAGACGCGACGTTTTAATTTGTCGTACGGATGCGGATGCGGATCACTCAGCAGCTAGTGGCAACAGCAACGTGGGGCGCGACGCGCGTTACGAGCTACGTTAAGATGCAGGCACGTGACTGAGTTGGTGCGAGGCTTGCATGTTGCTTTTATAAACAGTGTACGAGGCAGCAGCAGCAGCAGCAGAAGCAGCAGCAGCAGCAGCGCGACGACGATCTGGCAACGCTGCGCATGCACATGTGCTACGAACGCGCGCTCTCCTCACACTCGCTCCGAAAGTAACGCACTTTCGCTCTCTTTTGCATACGCGCGCCTCTCTCTCTCTCTCTCTCGTGGATTTTACCGAGTCGAACAGCTGTTGTTGAGCAAGGCACCGAGCTTGGGCTTAAAGTTACAGCAACAAACAAACAAACAAACAAATCGCACGCCAGTCTCAGCACATAAATAGCATGAACAGTGGCAGCCAAAAAAATACGCACACACACTGGGCATAAATGCCGTCGAGCACAACGGTTAACAACAGTTAGGCACGTGCACTGGACATCGCTTCGACTTCGACTTCGACTTTGAGTTCGAGTTCGTGTTTATCCTTTGTCGTTCTCGTCACAACCGTCGACGCACGCTGACCAAACGCTAGCTCCTCAACCGCAGAACTAAACGAAGGACGAACACTTCCGGAGTTGTGCTACGTTCAGCTTTTTCGGGAATTACATATATTTTGGGCACATGCGCAGTGTGCCCGGGTCCACAAAACTGAATGTCACAACTCACACAGCTGATTGACCTACATACGCTCAGTTCATGTGTACTTTTAAGCGTGCACACACTTATATGGCACACTGTTGGGGCGAACAAAATTTACTCTAATTATAGCCCAAAAAAGTTAAAAGTTCATGTTAAAAAAGGTAAGCACATTCCTTATAAAAGTCAAATATTGACAGATTTTTTGAATCTTCGTCAGTATTAAAAGCTCTCTCTCATCAACAGGTTGCCAAAAGCTGCATCAAAAAGCTGCAAGTTTTTCGTTTGCCGCAAGCTCGACACATTCGCAAGCTTTAAGCTTGGTGCGTGTCGCGGCTAAGGCAAGCATTTTTTTCACCACACCAAAAGAGAAAACTCACCTGTGCACGTATGGCAGCCAGGTGTATTTGCTTGGCGCGCAAATCAAACTTCTTCATGGACAAGTCCTCCTGCAGCTCGTTAACCTTGTTGTACAGTTGGCCTTCAATGCCGCGTGTTTGTGTCCGATTCAGTGCATCAATGGAGTCCTGACATGCCAAGCATATATATGTCAGAAAAAGAAGGAAACACATGTATTTAGTGCATGGCTGCTGAATGGATTAAACTCGTGTATCGCAAACTTGTAACACACCTGCAGCTGACGTATTTGCAATTCCAATTCAATGGCCTCACGCTTAAGCGACTCCAGCGCTGAGCGCTGCGACAGCGTCGAGTGGCGGTCAAAGACGAGCTCGTTGCGCAAAATGGGCGTCATCTCCTGCAGAGATGTTTGTGTGTGAATTGGAGGTCTTATGTCATGTGTGTGTGTGTGTGTCTGCTTACATTATATTCGCCCGTCTCCTCAACCGGCTCGCCCGGCTGCTGTGCCTGTGGTGGGGCAAAGACGCGTCTGGGCACCTTTTGTGCCTGCGATGGCTGCGCCAGCAAACGCACAAAATTCGCCAGATCCTGCTGCGGCAACACGGCGCTGCACTGGCTGGCCAGGCAGCCATAGCGCTTTGCCTGCTCCGTGGCCTACAAATACATGGACATAAACACGAATACATATTTAGTTATGTGTGTATAAACAAACATTTAACAGTCATTTTCGGGCATTTCCGGGCGCAATTGTTTGATGTCTGCGTGCACGCACTGAACATTACACAAAATTACCTGCGCAATTTGCGCACCTGAAGTCGCAATTATGACCAATTATTATAATGGTGATGAAATTGTTTTCACGGCAAGTTCAGGCCGAGTGCAAATTCACGTGAAGTTCCAATGCCATGGAAATGTGTCAAGTTGGGCGCAACAATGACGACCACCTGCTGCATTGCGGCAGTGGCAACAAATTGCTGCACGCAGTCATAAATCGACATAATGTGACTTACCTTGCTGGCAATCACATCCGCGCCCTGCTGCAGCGAATCGGACACAATGTTGCATAGGTCATTGTGTATCTCTTCCAGTTCCTGCATCAGTTGCGGCAATGTGTCGCCGTGATAGGCCTCCAGCATGCCATTGGTGGCATGCAACTGCTGCACGTACGCATTGTGCGCATCAATATATTCGGTGAGCGAGTGCTGGCTGGGGCTCTGGCGATGTGCCATGTGGCATTGCTTGTAGTCCAGGCGACACTGCCACAAAGGAAGCAAAATAATAAAGAACAACTATTATCAAGGGACAATGCGACAACGATGCGTATGCGTAATATAAATTACTGAGTGCGTGTGTGTGTGTGTGTGTACGTGCGGCTTAAAGTCGTTTTCTGCTTGGCAGCATAAGAATTGTAGACACACGCTGAGCCACTTAATAAGCCAGCTGCTCGGCAACATTAAGTGCAGCTCATTATTAACAAGCGCTTGACATGCCACTTAATTATGTTGCAAGTTGTTGTTGTTGTTGCTGTTGCTGCATGTTGTTGGTTGTTGTTTATAACGCACCTTTGACAGCTTCTCTTCAGTCTTTGCGATTATAGTCTCAAAAGACTCCCTGTGTGTAAAGATTTTGCGACTTTGAACTTTGCGATGAAAGGATTTATCCAACATTGGTCGTGACACCTGTAAATAGAAGCAGAAAAAAGAAAACAAAATTAAATGCATACAATATAAATATTATATTATACAATATAAATATTAAAAGTATTTTTCTATTAAAAATAATTATACATTCAACAATGGAATACACACATCCTCATCTGATATTTAAACCTATATATTCATTCAATTTACGTACATATGTTTATTTAGGTCTTTAATGATGTGTTTTTGGCAAAATGTTTCAATTCATGGCGCTTTTGTTGTTTGGGCGCACAAAAATGCAAATCATCATGCAAAATGCAAATGAAATACAAAGATGAGCAACACAGCAAAAATAAAATACAAAAAAAAAACAACTCATAAAAAAGAATACAAAATAATAAAAACAAATAAAAAAGCAACGACTAACAGATATTACCTGCTCAGGTACCTTTAAATATATCAACCTAAAAATGAGATCGTATGTTTAAGATTTTAAACTATTTCGGACGTTTTTTTTTATTAAATTGATCGTAATTGATCGTAAAAATTCGAATATTAGCATAAACGTATTGTGAGTATGAGAAACTACATAACGGGTTCCATTAATTTAACTCTTATGATCTACATATATATCTTATTAGGCACAGACAGATAGACGGACAAACTTGCCTAGTTTAAGCCGGGCAATGGCACATGCTGATTAAGAATATGTGCTTGTCTGCTCTCGACTGTTGCACACAAGACACCCTTAAATATAAATTTTTATAGAAACGTGGTATATTAAAAAGAATTACATTATGCGGCGCCTCAATTACACATGCAGGCTCCCAGGGCACCCGAAACTGCGCCCAACATCACACACACAGACGCGCACTGTGATCACATTAAGCATAATTAGTTAGTGTCGGGGTGAGTTGGTATGTGATGTGTGTGAATACGTATAAATTCGCTGGTTAGCTGGCGATTGATTTAAGGATGCCCATTATTCAATTAACACATATGACAGCAACAATCTATTTTCGTTGCTGTGGAAAACTCTGTGCGAGTATTGTGTTTACCAAGGTCAACACAACACAACTTATCCATTTAACTGTCAACAGCACTTTTAAATTGCTGATGCTCGGTATTTACCTGGCGGGAGAGCACGCTGGCCACATCGTTGCAGGCCTGTGAATCGGTTTCCGCTTCCTGCAGGAATGTTTCCCATGCCTGAAAGATGGCCAGGTGGCAGGCGGGTCTGTCAATATAAACAACAACAAGTTCAGTTAAATCATTAAGTGCTCCATTGAACTGGTAACCCTGGCAGCGTACCTTTCCTTGCGCAGCTCGGCATTCTTTTTGCGATAATTGGAGACCAAAGTTTGAAGGGCAGTTGCATGTTCCTCATACAATTGGGAGAGTGATTCGTTGAAATCGGATACTGTAACGAAATTTAAAAATACTTTTGAGCATCATCTACGCACGGTCACAAATGTAAGCTAGCAAAATCATAAAATGAAATCATTTAACTACTAAAAAAATTACTAACTACTTAAGTTGCCATATATTAATTAATACAATACTTTGTTAAAACAAAAAACACTTCTAATCGCTAGTTGTTTTTTAAGAATTCCGGCGCACTGTGAGAGACACGATGATTTATTACATTTAAAATTTATTGCCCACTTGAAAAACCCTCTACAAACCCCATATTCAAGCAACTTACGTAAAATCTATGATTCAATTACATTTACATCGATAGTTGCTGCCAAATAGCGAACGAGCTGCCAAAACCCAAAAACGTGCAACGTAAAAATGTTAGAAAATTCGAACCAGCGCTCAATTTGCATAGAATCAAAGCCAAAGTAAAGTTGTGAGTTTTTTTCGGGTATTTTTTTGTTGTTGTTGCGTACACCAACAGTTCGGTTAGGACGATGCCGAAGTCACAGTGCGCATACCTAATGTCGGTCGAACAACCGCAGTCCGTGTTTTCTCTTTAATCGAATACGCACCAAGTATTCTAGCACAAAAATATTCGAAAGTCAGCATTAAATTTGTTGTCCGGTTATCAGATAATTTCTATAACTGAGTTTGTGAGTTTCATATTCCGTACAGGTGTGGAATCATCGGACTAAACTAAAAGGAGCAGTTAAATTCAAATAAATGTGTAGAATGCACAAAAGAATTTGAGCGCATTAAGCAAAAGCTGCAGCAAAGTATAGAAACAAAATGTTTTGAATGTAGCTGCAAAGTGCATTAGTGTCGACTACAGAATTTATACAAACACACAGACACACATACACACACACACTTAGCCTAGGCAGCTGGCGAAGTGTTCGGTAAAATTGTGCTTAGGGCTTTTGCCCAGCTTCAGGCTTGAATGCACACAAAAATTTAAAGTGCCAGTGGACTATATTCAACTGCTATATGCCCTTGGATTTAACTCTGCTCCTAACTACTGAAGCGATTTCATCAACTGATGCCGGCGCAAATGTGGCTGAGCCCCACACATTGTGGGCTGCCTTTTGCATGCGTACGCTGCGTATGCTTAATGTGAAACGGCTGCTCGTAAATGCATGAATGGCTGCGTCACATGAGAAACTGTCTGTCAGCGCTATAATCCATCACATTTACGACTATTTAAATATATATGAATCTGCGCCGGCTTTTAACTTTCAACCCCTCCGTCAGTCACCTGCCAGTTTATGGCGCCAGTGTCGAGCGTCATAAACATTTTTATTGACTGAACCATGCGAATTGCAGCAACAAGTAGCCATTAAGACTACATGGCCCCCTATGCAGCTGCACTTTATCGAAAAGCCACTAAGCCTCAGATATCCTAAAGCTCTGGCCAATGCTAGCTTTAGAAGTTCTTGCATCTGAATTAAGTATTTCCCGGAAATTGCCAGCAGCTCTATGGACACCAATACCTGCAGTTGCGAATCATGTATATTCTTTTGCTGTATAAAGAAATCTTATTAAAAACTTTTTTGCCAACTTGCACGGAGAGTTAAAATTACAAACGGGTGGCCCCAAATGCAATTTCTGCTCAGTTTGTGTGTTGCTTTTGGCAGGCTATGTAACTTTCAGTGACACAAGTCAAAGTTATGCTCGTGCTTGCTTTGAAATCTTGTGCGTCCGTGTGCTACAGCAGATGCGACAAACATGAAAATAAAACAAGTCCAAACAGAGCGCATGACTGGCGAATATCCTGTAACGTGTTGGTCCCACGTCGACAGTCTGTCCAACCTGTCGTAAGTAGTATCCACATCATATGATAAACAAGAAGTAGAAGTGGGTATTTGAATATACATTAATTACAATTTTTTTTTTTTATTCGTATGTTGCATATTCATTTCTGTATTTATATTTCGATCTGCTTATATGTATTCCACTCTTTGCCATAAAAAAGTTTCGGTTTACGTTCTGGCAAAAAGTTCTGCAAATCCTTAATTAAGTTTATTAAAGGACTTTATTAATTTTTTCAACTTGCTTTCAGTTCTTGTCAGCCGTTGCAATTTATTTCCATTGTATTTTATTACTTTGTATTGAAAAAAGCTGGAAGCGTATTAAAATACATATACTTGTTGTTGCTGTGGAAATGTGGAGAAAATGGCAACAAAAAATTCATTAATTTTGTTTTTCAATTTTTATTTCCGAGAAAAAACCAAGCAGCGTGTGGAAAATTATACGGTAGTGTCGACTCAAAAAACATGTAGTTGGCCATCTATCCTGTTCTTCTGAGAATTGAAGCAGCCACTCGACTAAATACAGGGTATTTAAATTCGCAAGAAACTCGAAAGGTCAGTATGTGCAGTATGTGCGCAAAGTTTAAACAAACTTCTCAGTCAACAGTCAAAATAGTTGGGGGCAATAAGCTGTTAAGCTAACATAGCGCCATGGTAGCCAGATGTTAAGATGCTTTATTTATAGAGTCGGAGTTCGAAACGTGTGCGCATCAATTCAAAAGATTTATGGCACAATCAACAAGGTATCTGTGCACAAGGCAAGACAAAGACGCACAGCGATTGAAATCAATAAGCCATAAAGCGAAGCCATATAAAAGAGACACAAAAACACACACGCACACACACACACACACGGGCAAAACAATCGGGAAACTTATCAAATAAAATACAATACACAACATTATATAAATTGTTTTCCTGCACACGAAAATAGACAACGAATTTTCGCAACAACTACAAACTAAAACTTTACGCTTTGCTCGTGAATTATGAATATAGTTATTTATGCCTACAAACCTGCATATATTTATGTATGTATATTTGTCACACTTACCTGTTTTAATTAACTTAAAGTTGACATTGTTTTGGGATTTGAAAGCCTCATTCAAACTGCTGTGACTGTAATCCTTTAATACACCATTATAGGACGCCATGCTGCCCTGTGGGCTAAGGGAACCACCGCGTGGTCCCCTCCACCCGAAGAAACTACGATTTTTTGGACCACTTGAAGATTTTGCCAAAGAATCTGCATTAACAAAAATTATTTATTAATATTTTACAGAAAAGCATTTCACAAAAAGTATAAAACGAAAAACTTTATAATTAATTCAAATCAAGCAACGAAAAAATGTAAATTAATTAAGTTTAAATGAAACAAAATGTATTGAGAAAAAACGCAACAATTCATTTAAAAACAGCAATTAAAATAAAAGTAATTACTGGAAAATGCGTGAACGCAAACAAACGAAACCAAAATGAATGCAAACAAAATTAATTTCATATCAATTTAATAAAATCTCGACCGAATCAAATCGGTGTAAACGGCATTCAAAAAAGCTGTAAGAAAATAAGTAAATAAGTAACTCAAATTAAACAGCTGCCCGTCTGAGGTATGCGTTCGGTCCCAGTTCCCCTTCTCACCCCTCCTCCCCTATACTAATGGCAGAAATGTCAGAAATTCTTTTGCTTTCCTTTCCCTTTTTTTTTGTGTTTTTTTACCTCGCGCCGTGATAAATACAGAAATGTATTGGGCTGACGTGCCAGACAAGCTGTCCACGCCCCCTTTTAGACCGCCGGCCGCGCACCTCGCACCGTACAATCAAACAAATCGCTGCCTCTCATATTTATGCATAAATAATGAGTCGAGGTGGGCTTTGCTTTGGCTTGCCTTGGTTTCGTTTGCCATTCTTTGTATTTTCAGTTGAGCAAACGGAAATTTCAAGTGCTTGGGCGCCCATTACAAAAGTCAACAGAATAGAACAGAATAAAAAAAAAAACAAAAGAGTCAGAACTGTGCTAGAATCGGCTCCTAAGACATTGTCGGGGGCTATCCAATTGAGGTTCATTTTAGATTCAATCGATAAATGAAGCGTAACCGGATTTTTTTTTTTTTGTGTAAAGCTAAAAAGGCATTTGGGAGCATTTTTGGACTTTTAAAATGTTTGAGGTCTTCAGCTGTTTAGCTGTCCAATTGTTCGACCACACACACATATATACACGCAGTGTAGACAGTTAGCACGATGCCCCATTGTTGGCTTGCATTCGGGCGCACGTGGCGTATGAGTGCTTTTTCGCCCGCAAAAGTATGCTATAGAAATTATTTGGAAGCTCTAAATGACGCACTAGAGCCACAACTGCACAGCATGTGTCACGCTTGGCCTTTATGTGACATCTCGACTGCAATTCGAGGCGGCATAAGCCAGGCGTGTCCGCAAGTATTACCAGACAGTATCCTGTGGCTCCACAACGATCACGTCGAGCACGCTGTTGATTTAGTTTCAGTCTAGAGCTGGTGTGACTCCTGCGTGGTCATCAAATTTGCCGCGCTCTGAACTTTTAAATGAATTCGAAGTGGGCGACAACTCAGTTTCTTGATGCCATCTCGAGCCGTGACATGCTCACGTGCCGCCTCCTGCCGCCAGGACGCGCGGTAGCCGTTGTTGATTACACTTCACGCGCCGCTTAGCTTGGCGCATTCATTGCCATGGCGTCCATCATCGCGCCACAGCTGGATGTGAGGATGTGCAGCATGCTCCTTGCTTGTTTGCCCTTTGCAAAGCAGTGCGCTGCATTGCCAAGGAATTATGTGCGTGCCCATTTTATAGTGAAAAACGCGCGCGCGCCCAAATCCCGCCCCTTTTGCCTTGCCTCGGGGCACGCAATGCAAGGTTAAATCCCACCAGCCAGTGAGTGTGCGTGTGTATGTGTGTGTGTGAGTGAGTGTGGATGAGAGTATGGGTGTCTGTGTGTCCAGAGCATATGCAAGCATGCACATAATCCACTTTGCATGCAAGTAACGAGGGACGGACATCATTGCATGTGTGATAAGAATTAGGATAAGACGGCAGGCAGTCGGCCTGCATTTCTGTTAAAGTCAAGCAGCTCGAGCACCCGACTCCTTCTACTTATAGTTAAAATTTATTTTCTTTTCAAAGGTAACTATACAAACAAGAAGGGAAGAAAAACCAACTCAACTTTGGCATGCAAAAGCTTGCATATCCTTGCAGGAATTACTTTTGCGCAGATTACTTTTGCTGAATAACATATCTAACATATATTGCAATTGGTAAAAGAGTCAACAGACTAAAAATTAATATTTTTATTTGAGACACTTTTTTATAACTCAGAGAGATATAATATTTAAATATTCAATTCAAAATATAAAATAAGAAGAGACTTGAAATGTCAAATGCTGTAAAGATTTTCTCACTTTTGCGTCATAAAAGAATATATTTTACATACATATTCTATAGTATTTAACTATTTATTTAAAATAAAATGAATGAGAAAAGATATAATGCGCTTATTCTCTAAACAATTGAGACTAAAGTTTTACCATTGTACACAAAAAAGAAAAGAGAAAAGTCCTGAACTACTTTTATTCTTTTTGTGCAAAATTCTTCGAAAAGCTATCTCTAAAAAATGTATTCTATTTTGCAAATTGAAAAAAAATTTGGTAAATTTAACAACTAACAAAGTATGCAATTGGGCTAAGGTCTCACTATATCCACAAACTTGTTTGGGACCTAAGCCCTAACTGGTTCCGTAAGACAAACCAAAGAGCATATTCTAAAATACGAAAAACTATCAGTACATTTTATGTTATTAAACTTTTTGGGCTAACGTAGAAGCAGAAGAAAACTTACTACACATAAAAATTATATTTTTTTCCTCTCACAATCCTAAACATGTTCATTTCTTCCTGGTCTTCAACAAAGTTGCGCACGTAACGAACACCGGCAAGGTCATAACAAGCGCCATAAAAATCATGTCAACAACTGCAGTGAGAAACTTGCAGCGCTTTGGCTGGTTATGCAGTTGTCAATCAATCATTCCATCATTCAATCAATCAATCAAACGAACGTTTCTACGGGTGCTTTTTTTTTTTTTTTTTTTTGACAGCTTGCGCAGCAGCAGCATTGGCGGCAGCGGCAAACATAACTGTAAACAATTTGATTAGCTTGTGAAAGAGTAGTTTTTGGGGGCACCTGTCACCTTTGGAGTGCGCGCCGCCACCAGCGCTGGCCGGGGCAGCAGCACCACCTGCTGCCGCACTGCTGCCGCCACCGCCGCCCATCGCCCCGTCCGCCTCATCCCAATGATCCGCGCTGCGGGAGCGCGCGTTGAGCGCACGTTCGCGTTCCTCCCGCGGCGAGCGTGCGAACAGCCCACCGCCGCCCGCGCCGCCAGCCGGATTTCGCGTTCGCGGCGAATCATAAACACCCGCATAGTTCTCCAGCGGCGGCGAGTAGCCACGTCCGTCGGCCGGCGCCGTGTTGGGCGTGCGCGGTTTGAGCTTGATGACCGGTTCGCGTGCCTCAAAAAATGCATCGAAGTTGTTCTGGCGCAGGTTCTCGCTGCTGAAGACCGGATTCTCGACATGCACGTGCACATCCTCGCGCAGTCGGTTGCTCTCGCGCTCACGCGTATCGGAGGAGGCGGAACGCCCAAGGCGGCCCAACGGTATATGCAGCTTGGGCCGCAGACGGGACTTGCTGGCGGGGGATTTGCTGGCCACGCTGCTGGTTGAGCACTCCGGCGGCAGATCCATCGGCGACATGGGTCGCCCCCAGCCGGGGCCGAAGTGTGCATGCGTGGGATCCGGCGAGGGTGGCTCCAGAAAGATGCTGGGACTGCGCGAACGTGCATCGACCAAAGCACCCGACGCCGCTCCTCCATAGTCGATCAGACGACCCTCCTCGTCGTAGGCGCTGCTGCGCTGGAATGGTGCGCGTCCAGGTGCCGAGCTGCCGCCTTGCATGCTGGCGTCATTATACATCGACGTGCTCAGCGGACGCTGATGTGGCGTCAGCGGCGTCAGCGGCGCCTTCGAGCGATTGCTGCGTACGCTGGAGCGCTTGCTGCCGCCGGAGTTGTGCGTGTGATTGGAGTGCGTCAGGGAGGCGCGCGAGGTGCGGCGCGTGGGCGTCGGCGGCAGGCTCTGCGACTGCGGCGACGGCGGAAACTGTGGAAACTGTGTAGACTGCGGCGCCTGGACAACTATCGGCGGCTCCTCAAACGTAAAAAAGTTGTTGCTGGGCGCAGCGAGTGGCGACAGCGGCCGCTGTGGCGAATTGGACGGCGTGGGCGCGGCTATCGATGTGGGAATGCGGAACGGGATGGGCTGTGCGGTGCTGGCGACACCTGCCAAGCTCGGCGACGACCACTGTGCTGGATACGCGTCGTTTGGGTAGCTGGTGGCGGCGGCGCTTATAAAGCTGGCGTTGACTTTAGTGTTGGCGTTGGTGATGGAGCTGGTTGTGGCTCTGGCTGGATACTCAATGGGTATCAGCGGCTCGGGCAGGCAGTCGAGTGTGGGTCGCGGTTTCACACGTGGCGCAAAGAAACCATAGGTCATCAAGATGAGCTCATCGGCGGGGTATATTACGTACATTCCTCAATGTCCCCATGTGACATGGTGACAGCTCGCTATGAATTATGCAGAGCGCTCGGGCTAATCCTTAACTTTATAAGGCTATCAAGTTATTAAGCTCTAAATTAATGTGTTAACTACTAGTATCGATTGAGGGGGCGTTCTTAGGAGGCGTGTCTTTTTGGTTTCTATTACAGTTGCAGTTACAGTTACAGTTACAGTTTCAGTGCAGTGTCAACTTGTCTTTTATAATGTTGTTGTTCTGTCTCAAAGTCTCACTAACTGAATTTCAATTTAAACTAAAAAGAGTTACATATATATTAATTAAATATACAACAATAATATTAACTACTTGGCGCGTACTTTATTCAACTTGGGTTTATCACAAAGCGAGTTCGAACTTTCTGGGATCGTTTTGTCATTTAGAGCGCTGCATGCTGGCAATAACTGTAAGAAAGAGAGAGAAACAAACGTAAGTTAATGATTCGTTTTTGCCAAATAGCTGCTTTACTATAAAACTTTTAATGCAGAATCTAGAGGACATCAAATGACAATCTCCCCCATTTGAAATATGGGACCTATGGATCCCCGACTAGATGTCAAATTTTTTTTCAATTTTGACATGGTTTTCACAAATATGTTGACCTCCTCAGAATCACTTTTAATCTTGCTTTTTATACATATTGTAACTGCCACACGACGAAAAAAAAAAACAAAATTTTGTATTTTTTTTTTTTTTGTAAATGAGTAAATAAATTTTTTTTTACTAAAAAATTTTTTTTTTTTTTAAAAAATTTATATATTTTACATGTAGCATCAAAATCCGCCTTGATTTGAAAAATATGTGACAATTCGAAGGCATGTCGTACGGGATATTTGCCATTGTATGTTGCAAACCGTTTGCTAAAATCAATGGAACCATTTTTGCACACATTTTACAGAGCATAATCAATAATTAATGCCTCGATCGTTCTCGTTTAATTAAAAATCGTATGCCAACTGTAATAAAAGTAAATAAAAACCAACTTCAACGCCAAGCGACATTAAATTATTTAAGGTCTCGCATGCGAACAATTTTGGGCTCATTAAATTGTTTACCACTCGAATTGAATTGCACGGGAAGTTGCTGTCCAACGTTGGAGTGAAATGCTCTTTTTCTCTGGCCGGGATGCGGGACAGTTCGGACAGCAGCTGGACAAACTTTGTGGCAGTTGGCAAAACAAAGTTACGCAATTATTCCACATGTCCGTTAAAGCAACGCTAGAATGCCTACTGCCTGAGGGGAAGGGAGAGAACATAATAATACGCGTGCTCAGCCCAGTTAGTTAAGAAATGTTGCGGATTCAGGCTACCAGCTAGCTCATAATGTAGCATATAATGGCTCCGAACTTCACACAAAATTAACAAAAATGATGTACTTAGCTCTCAGTTAGAGCGAAGACTCAACTTACGCACATGAAAGGATTATAATTATACTAAGAAGCTATTAGAAAATTGATGAGCCATGTTTATTGAAATGGTTCAAATGGCAAGGAAATGCTGAAGTAAATAAATACAAATTGCCTGTTAAAATATGCCAATTAGGAATAATGAAATAGGGGGTGGGACAAAGATGAGAATGTGATATATTATATAGGAGAAGAAAGCCGTTTAAATGATAATTAAATAAGGGGGTGCTCAAAGCAGCTACAACAAGCTAAAGACTCAAATTAAATGACTTTTGTTTCCTATAATCATAAGGCTAGGCATCAAGAAAAATAATTGAAGCTGTAATTCAAAGAATTCAATACTATAATTGACAATTTAAGCAACTGTGGTGTCTAAACACATTGATTTATAGCACAGACCTGCTAACCTATAAGTATATAAACTGAAAAAAACAACCTGAAAGCTTAAGTAATATTGAGATTCCTTGGCCAATGGCCAGCTGAAATCTACACGGCATTGAAATCGCATTACGCAGACAGTATCCCAGAGAACGATTAAATTCGTATTGTCATAAGCTGACAGACCTTGTAGAATTGCGAGTACCAATCGAAAAAATAACCGCGAAATTGCCTCAATATAAATAAATAAATAAATGAGTGTGCTATAAATGATGAAAATATTTGAAGGCATTTCGCATTAAAAAGAAATCACGCAGATTTCTACCAAACTGAATTATTTATAAGCTGCAAGTTGCAACGACTGGCATGGGGGTATGCTGTGTATGTGTGTGAGGTGTGTGTGGCAGGTCAGAGCACACATAAATAATTACACATACCTTAATGCCAGCGCTGGATGCAGCTAAACGTGGCAAAAATGAAGGCATGGAAAATGTGTAAGCAATGCGAAAGCTCATCATGATGATGATGATAATAATGATGATGTAATGTTGATGATGCACTGCAGTTGCGTGTAAAAACGTTTGCATATATGCAAATATTTTCTTTACATTTGCCCAGCGTCGCACACACTCTCACACATACACACACATATATATATATATATATATATATATATCTATACACACCCCCTTATAATTGAATTGTTTTGCAGCACTTTACCAGCTCGTTAAATCTGTCAACATTGATCAATCATTCTTAGGGTGAAGCATACACTTTGCAAAAAAAGTAAAGCTAGCATTTTATCACATGGAAGCCCTGTCTTGGAAGCTTTGGCTGTCAAATGGAAGAATTTTCGCCTTTAAAGCAGCAGTTTCAGCATGACTAGCCGACATTGAAAATCTGTAAAGTAGCGTACACGATTTGTCAATATGCTCGTTGCGGCGGAAATGTCATAAAGCAAAGCACAAAATAAGAGTAATTTATGTGAAATGCACAAACACACTCACAACATTCACAGCATCAACAGAAGCAGCAGCAATAACAATAATAAACGCCATGGGCTACGCTCAGCCGTTTGTTGTGCCATAAAAGTGCAACGGTAAGTATATAAAATTAATTAACTACAAAAACAATGAACCAATCTGACGCGGCCTGACAATGGCACTGACAGCGCCACACAACTGGGGCTGGTGGAGGGGGGAGGGGGGATGACAGCTGGCGGCAACTGCCTGAAGGCGGGAGGGGGCTGCACAGCCGTTCGGTACTTTGAAGTACTTGCGCTTATCATTCATGGCAACCCCAGCATGAAAATGAATTCACAACAAGCTGCTAAAATCGGGTTTTAATATTGATGAAACTTGCATACCCTCACTTAAGCAGATTATCAATTATGGGTCCCGAGAATATTCAGTTATGAACAAGACCATAATTATGTAGAGTAAGAGAATTACCTTGCATATTCTACATACATTTTTTTAATAGTGTATATAAAAAGTTATATTCGTATTTATTCGAACCACATAAACGCAACTTTATAGAGTAGTTCAGTAAGTTAAAACTAGTCATTGAAACCTAAATTTGTATTGAATTCTTTTCTTTTAAGCTTTGTTGAAAATCTTCTTTAGGGCTTATACACAGCCTCCAATTCGTCTGCAGGCTGTCTTATACCAAAGTACCATAAAAAGTAAACTTTAAGATACAAATGTTTTCATATTCATTTATGGGACTCTATTTTGACATATTTTCATTTATTTAAATATAAACCTATGAAATGTCATTCGACTTATTTTTCTCATTTGTATTCTTTAATTGCATTTTCTTCTAAAACCCTTTTCTCACCCATACCATTCAATATGAAACATTGACTCATATAATGAAATGTTGATTCATATCATTTTGCATTGAATTGAAGGCCAACATTCAAGCAATTGACAGCAATTCAAATGTCTTTGCCTCGAAGCATTTAGTCTGAATAGTGCATTCACGAGCGCTAAATATAAATGAACATAACACATTGTTCGAATAGGCAGCATTCATTTGATAAAATATAGCCATTATAAGCTGACAGACACTTGGGCATTTGAAGACTTTGTGGCGTGTTGTATGCTTAATGACAAAGCCAATATGCCCCATGGCTGGGCGTATTATAATCAGGAAACGCGATGGCAAACAGCAGGCGACGGCAGCGAGCAGCAAACAAAAATGTTATAAATAAATAAACAAGCTGCGCGTTGGCTTCTACAGCTGCTGCTTCAGCTGCTTGGTACACGGTGCTCGTATCATGCTTGGGCGTCTGCCCGACGCCCATCGCCAACGCCAACGTCCGCCCCACCTACCCACCTACCCACCCACTGCCCAAGCTCTCGCTCAATGCAAATTTTGGCAGCCTTTGCATTGGCAGCCAAGCGACTCGACGACCTGGGCAGAGGAAGCAAACTTGACTCAAGTGCATTGTCAAGGTACGGGGCACTGCGAAGACAGATACACAGACACACACACAAGAGGCAAAAGATGCAAAAGATACATAGATACGTAGCTACATAGATCCGTAGATACATAGATACACACATAATTACATGGCAGTGCGCCCATATAGCTTGATCTGAAGCTGTTTGCCCAGCGTGGCAATGCAATGCTTTTGCCATGTGTTATATTTATTTTTATTTCAATGAACTTGTGCACATAAATTAACAAAGTTTTTGTTCTTCTTGTTTTATTTTGCTATAAAACAAAATTCCTCAAATGTTTTGCGCAAAGAGCGTTACAATAGCTACTACAGATACCAAAGTAACTCAGGCTAATCAATTGCGTAAGCCGCCTTCAAGCGCACAACCGTTACCGTGCATAACAATGAGCATAAAATCTGCTTGGTCCAAGCCCCAGCACAATAGTTTTTTTTTTCGCCTGCAATATATGCCTAATACCTCATAATTCCCCAATTGAGGAGGCAAAACTGACGCAGGCAGGCACAAAGTCGCATCGCAATGAATAATGACAGGTAGTATATGTATGTATATCAAGGGGGAGGTGGAGGGGCTGTCGGTGTCAACCCTCACAAAACGAGCTGTCGAAAAAAGCAAACTCAATTTATGAAAACATTCATGCAGCTAAACGCACGCACACACGCACAAATTGCGTATGCGCAGCGTGGGCCCATTTTGAATCAACGCAGACTTTGATACGACTCCGCCAGCCCCCCCCCCCTTCCCCCCACACACCCGACGGGGAACCTATTACGGTCGCACGTTTTGCTATCATATATTGTACATAAATAAGTGAATAAGTCGTGAGTCCTTTCTACTAGGAAATGGGCCACTTTTTGAGTCAAACAAAGGCAAAACGCATTTAGCTAATTAGACAGGCGATCCATAGGGCCAATTAACTGATTGATTGGCCTATTTGATATGCTGTCATAAATAAAGACGAGTGTAGACTTAAATGCTCTTGCAAAGAATATTATTCTGTTATTACAAGACATTTCCTTACCCACAAATTGCATATATATGTATTTTTTGACAAGAGGACGAGCTGTGTCGATAAGCATTTTCCTTTTATTTCTATGCAAATTACTCCATTGAAAGAAAGAACTTTTGTATTTTTGATTTAATTTTATAAATTTCAACTTTTAATATGGATTTAATATTCTGAGAGAAGCTTGGCAGAACAAATAAAATTATTATTTTCTATTTTTTTTTTAAATAAATCTACAATACAATGAAGATAAGTCGTCTTTCTTGTCTTATAGAGGTAGTACTCACCGTTTAGAGCAGCTGCAATTGTATTAAATGAAATCCTTTGCTAGAATTTATGGCTGACATTTTAAGTTTGAAGCGGATTTAGCACAAATTATTTATTATGATTTATGACACGTATTTATTGTGTATTGTTTGCACGAAAATTCAATTTGCTTTCATTGGCTGTTGTTTTTTCTGCTTTTGTTATTGTTGTTGTTTTTTTCTATAGTTTATTTATTTCTTGTTACTTAGTTGTTGATGTTTCGCGTTTCTCGTAGCTCGTTTAAGTCGATTTAACAAACTTAAGAGGCGTCCACTTGCCACTTTCCACTTTTTAGCGCGTATAGCGCCAGATATCGCATTAAATATATATATATATATATATATATATATTTATGTGTATATATATTTATTTTATCCACACAGTGATGAAGCACCGACAGAGACACTACACCACACACACGCACACACACACACGCGCGCACGCACGCACGCACACTCACGGCACACACAGCCAACAAAACACGGCCGCAGCAGCGCGAGGCATTCAACGACGCCGATCGACGATGAATTTAGACTGAGGCTCAGCAGCTTGTAAGCATTTCAGTTGCTATTTTGACAAATTTTGTTTTTGTTCCGCTTTTCTTTCTTTTTGCTGTGCTTTCGTGCGATTCTCATGGCTCTTCGTGTGTTTACTCTGCGCATATTGTTATTATATATACGCTATATGCTAGCTGCTGATCTTATCAATCCGATTTGACTAGCCACATTTGTTGTTTTTGTTTTTGCCTCCCACATACACAGAATCCGATAATATGTGTATGGTGTGTTTATTGGCCTGGCCAATATATACGCGGCATATTTGTGATGTACAATTTGCAGCTAAGCTGTTTGATTTGATGACGTCGCCGAGCGTCGAGCGGCTATCCAGGCAATGACGTCACCGTTTGTCACAGCTGTCACGCGCACAGTGCACACTATTTATAGATGGCACGGCCGATGCCGATGCCGATGCCGCTGCCGACGTTGACTGCGATGCCGTTGCCGCCGCAGTGGCCGCAGCAGCGGCTACTGCTAATTTTCGCAAGTGTTTTTCTTTGCGCTTTTCTTGGATCTGCCGCGTCTGAAAATAGAAAGCAAAGCAAAAAAAAATTGTGTGTGAAACTCATTGAAATGTTTGCGCGTACTCAATTTTAATATACGCAAATAAAACTGGCAACAGTTGTTGCCTCAGCCAGAGCAGTGGGAGGCATTGCTGCCAGCTGATTACTCATACGCCCCGCTAGCGCGTCAGAAACACCACAAATTAAATTGCATTAAAATTATAAATGCCATCACGCGCACAACACCAACAACAACAGCAGCAACAGCCCCAGATGCGTGAGTGTCAACGCACACGCCAGGTGAATGCATCTCCACTTGAAGGCTTCGCTAGCCCAATTTCTAATTATTATTTATGAGGCCTGTCAGCAGGGACATGGAAATGAAACCGCCATAAAATACACAGCGTGTTACAACGCTGCCAAAGCTAACAGATTGGCAAATTTGAGGATGAGAATTTGCTACGTTTCGAATTAGACCCTCGAGAGCACGTTTTATGCCGGAATCGAATATGATATGGTCTAGGTAAAATTTGTATTTTCGTAAATTATTAACATACTTGGAAATAACCAAGATATCAGTTTCTGAATTTTATATTTATTATTTAAGAATAAATTTTCTGCTCAAAAATGATCTCATAACAAGAGTTGCTCTAGAGAATAATTTCTTTCTTGTAATCTCAACTTGCTTTCATCATATTTATTAAAATATTATTATTTAACTTAATCTCTGGCCAACTTTAAAACGCATGTAAACGCAGTAACAAACTGTGTTCGACTACTTTTTTTTTAGACCTAGAAAGTATTTGATTTGAGTGGGCTTCTCCTATTGCCTCATTCATTAATAATGGATATTCTGTCAGGCCTTTACTGCCCTTTAATTGAACCCTTGCAGTGCCAACGATGACTGTCAAGTTATGACAAGCAAATTTCAATTCTGACTTGCAAATTTTGCAGCACCAGCAAATGCAAACTTTGATAATTGGCTGCCTTGGCAAGTGGCAAGCAGGAAGCCAGGTAAGAAGTGCTATCCACCTGAAATGTGTGTGTATACACAACCCGTCCCAAAGTAAAAGTACACAATATCAATAATTGTATTACGCACACGCCCTTTGATGATGTTCAGGTTGACTTTAATCGCATCAAATTAAACTAATTTGTTAACGACATCAACGTGCCAGCTATTGTACGTAGTACTCCAGTCGGGGAAAGGTTTTGGCAAACGGTCTCCGATCATCGTGATAATGCCCCAGCCCCAGCCCCATCAGCAGCAGCGGCGGCAGCAGCAGTCCAGCCAAATTGAGTTGCATCTTGTCTAAAGGCCTGTCGTTAGTTGATTGATGCCACAGCGTTGAAGGGGCGGCGTTTTTATAGCTCACCGCCGGCAATCGTGAGGGTATTTCACCGAGATAAGCTGAGACAAATGTCAGGCGGGACCAGCACAACTCGACTGATAAACAAATTAAACAGGGATGCACAGGCAGGACACAACCGATACGAAACGAAACCAAGAAAACGAAATATGAAATTCGCTGTTGAATATTTAAGTTGCTCGGTCGCTGGCTCCTTCTTCTCCCCGTTGACTGCCTCGTCAGCCACTTTATGTTGTTTTTGCATTGCAAATTACTAGCAACAACGACGCCATTCAAAAGCAACATCAACATGCGTCAACACAACGCCACGCCCACAAAACAAGCACTTGCCCTTGTGTCTAGCTAAGAAGAGCTGCCGCTGCAGCTGCCACAGCCAGTGAGGCTGCTGCTGTTGCTGTTGCTGCCACAGCCGCTGCCATAGCGCCCCCTTTGGCTCTATTAGAGCTCTTTGGTAGTTTTCTTGCAGCTACAGTTGCCAGCCAAAGCTGGGACCAAAGGGGCCTGTTGTTGTTGTTGGTGGCGTTGTTGTTGCAGCATCTTTGGTACCCCTTTAAATTGCCAACTGACATTTTGAGCAATTTTCCCATGCACTTTTCCATTTGTGCGGTTACTTCGCATTTTTCGTGGCCCACATGGCTCATTAGGTTAAGCAAATTGCTATGCACCATAGGGAAAATCAATAAAATGTCAGAACTTTGCCAGAACACGAAATGGAATTTATCGGGCAAACAAAATATACAAAGCAAATCTATGCACTACATAAATCGAATGGACCACAATGAAACCACAAGATCAACCAGCAACAGTTAAACAGAAAAAAAAGCCAACAAAATGAAAGCGAAAATTAAACAAAAACTTTTATGCACCTAAACAAACGCACGAAATGTTTACTTAACAATCGATGGATGTTGCCTTTGTATATTGCCCTTTATGTGCGCTGGCCATTGCTTCCTCTAGTCATAAATCAAAACAAATGTGTTGGCCATTCGTACATTAATCGATTTTCAATGCTAACGCATAAAAAAATACATTGGGCCATTGTTTACACGCAGCTGCGGCGATAAACAATTGCTCAAAATTATAAACAATGTTGGCCGAGTCCATTTTGGGCAATTCGTCAATATCCTTGCGTCATGTCTTAGTCATTACATAACCATATACAAGCAGGCTTTGTCAAAAGGGTTTGGGATTGAAGGCCCTGGCCCTGGCTTGGGTTGGCTATGCTGCTGCATAAAACTTAAATTCCTTGACATTTTTCTTAGGTCTTGGCATTTTATTCACTGCTGCGGCTGACATTTTGAATTATTTGCTGCAAATTGTTGTGCTGCGTCTCCAAGTGAATTTTTCGCCAGAGGCTAACGACCCGTGGCAACGCAAACAAGCGAGTTGGAGCACCCTACCCACACACACAGTCCCCCTCCCTCGCACAGCCCCCTACAATTTAACATGCCAACCCAAGACAGTTTAAATTCACAGCCGAAAATCACAACAGTGAACAGTTGAACTTGACGATAGGGAGGAAAACGACAGCCATTCAATAGATGTTTATACACATAACATTATTGATATTTTAATGCGATTCCAATGAAATAAACAGCAACTGCAGAGATCTATAAAAATCGGTTTGTATATGCTTTATAGATTATACAAGTCATTAGGGTTGATAATGAATCCATTCACGTCTGCTTCGCATACGATTTAAATTCAGACAGCTAATTTATACTCTGATTTTGCGCGTTTCGAAATAAATATGGTAAATAATTTGTAAATAAGTAATATTTCCAAAAATATTTTGCCTTATACTCAATATATATTATTTTCTTAAGAATTGTGAACTAATCAGTATAGTTACATTTTTAATATATCACATTTTATAATTTTCAAAAATAATGTATGTTTATATTATTAATTTCTTGTATACTTTGTATATACATTAGTGGTATTCATATGTGGGAATGCCTCTATGTTTTTCAAGCAAAGATAAATCATTTTTTAAGCTAATTATTAGTTAGACAAAATTAGGAATAATTCTAAAAAATCTCTACTCAATTAATTAATTGTGTAAATTCATCAATGTAGAACAGCAATACTTTAATTCAAAATAAATTCTTTTTTTTCAAATTCGAAGTGATTGCTTGCGAAACAAATTCTTAGAGAAATAATGCGCCCAATTAATCCCAATTAATCTTCAATCAATTCAATAAACACATCAATTCATCAATCCATCCATGCGTAATTGCTTTTGACATATGAGCTTTGCACAACTTGAGCTCAATTATATTGATATATGGCACTGTATTATTCATCCATCGAAACTTTAACGATACTCAACTAAAAATCAAATTATGAATGAATGCACGCGCAACTCATGCATATGCCACACAACGTTCAAACTCTCAGGTGGCATAAAACTAATTTACAAGTTTTCGCGCAAACGAGTTTGAAGTTTGAGCACAAGTCGCAGAGGAATGAGTGGAATACCTTTGTAGGATATATACTACATTGTTATATATATAAATAAAAAAAAGGAGAGAGAGAGAGAGAGAGAGAGCTGTAGAACAGAGCAATAAAAATGCCAGAAAAAGTGAATAAATACAAAGGCCTAAACTGGCGGCAGAGCATAAATATGCATTTTTTCTAGATGCGTTCATAAATAAGCTCTGAGAACTGGGAAGTACTAGCTGGAAAATTGGAAGTTGGGGTCGTTAGGGTCCATCCATTTCCTGCTTGAAAGGCAACACCAAGTTCATTAGGTATGTATGGTAGTCTAGTCAATCCTGAGGGGCAGGGCGGGGCGTGTGGGGTTGGCTTTAATGCCGCGCTGCCTGCGCCCCAAAATGGCTGCCATAAATGTGCCAGCTCATTTTGTTCATCATGGAAGAGGAGAGTGTGGGGTGGAGGGGCGTGGATGTTGCCTGCCTCTAATGTTATTCAGACAAGATGAAGCACTTAAGAATGCGTTGTGCGATGTCAGCTGTGGGGTCGTTGGGGGAGGACGCTCTCGACTGTGTGTAAGTATGTGTATCTCTGATATCAGATGGTTGTCTCTGCAGCCCCCTCTCGAGCACTGGACGGACAGGTGATAATGAACACACTTAGAGGCAAGCAGCAGCAGTAGCAGCAACATTAGCGGTATGGGAGCCTGAAGCTGGAGCCAGCGCATTGCACACATGTTGCCATTTAAGCAGTTAATGGCGTGTTTAAAGCTAATTGCCATTGCCAACTGCCAACTGTTGGGCCCAGACATAAGCAGCCACAAAAGCCTCAGCTACTCGTTTATTAACTTTGCAATTTATTTTATGAACTTTTTGTGTCGCCTCCGGCAACCGCAACAACATTGGCCGCAATGCAAAAGCGAACCCTAAATAATGCAGCAAGCATTGTGTTATTGTTGTTTCTTTTTTATACCCTGCAACGGGGGACAGCAAAAAAATGTACGGCATTGACCATGTGTGGGTTATTTACAATTCTATGGCTTTAAGAGTCGAAAATTCAAATTTTTTAATTTTTTTTAATTCAGATATCGATTAAAATATAAAAAAAAAAGATTTTATAAAATAACCACTAGCTTTTGTTAATGTCCGCATTGTCCTGAATATCCATATGACCGATTATGAAAATATTTCTTTGTGTAAAATACTGTTTACTTAATTACATTATAAATAAACACACAAATTACAAATATTACAATTAAAGTAATTAAAAAGCTACAGTTTAATTGAAAATAACATAAAAGAAATAACAATAAAACAAAATCTACTTTAAATTACAAACACTTTATAAAACTTACAAACATAAAAATTATAATAAAATAATATAATGAAAAAACAAACAATTCGTAAAATATATTAAAGCAACACAAAAAAAACAATAAGTAAATTAACAAACAAACCAAAAAAAATAAATACAAATTAAATATGAAATGAAACGCAATACGACATAAAAAAGGCATTAAAACAAGGAAATATCACCCAGAGAAGGAAATACTCCCAAAAAACATATGCAAATTTGTGGAACCCACGGAAATTCCGTTATAGTTATTTCATTTGGCTGGGACATGGCAACGCTTTCTACAGGACATTCTCGAGCCGAGTCATGTGAACTGTGAAAATGTTGTTTTGTTTTATATAACCACAGGGAATATCTCATTTGGCTGGGCTTTGTTGTCACAGCGACTGTGAAAATGTTATTGTTTCTGGTCCAAATGACTCGGGAGACCACCAAAAATGAAACTGACGCCAGCAACGCCATCATTTGCCGCCTTCGCTCACCTGACAGTTAATCAACACGACAACAAAAAGGACGACAGCTTTTACAAAGCTGCCCCAGAGTGCGCAACGTTTGCTTATGGGGCTAAGGCTCTCGCATATCGGCCTGCTGCCTTTTTGGGTTTGCTCGGCTCAAAGCGTTTGGCACTAAAAAATTAGTTTTCCTTTATTGAGCCGCCAGTGATTGCCAAAGCAGACGTGCTGCCAGTGATTGAGGTCAGACGCAAACGCCAGTTGCATAGAGATGATCCAGCTCTAAAGCAGCTCTCCAAGGTCGTGCGCTTTTGTTGTCCAGTGTAGGCGAGATTTGGATGCTTTGTAATCGGGCAACATTGCGTATACGCAACGCAAGTCCTGTGTCCGCTCAATGTTGCGTATACGCAACGTAAGTCTAATTAAATTTCAGGCGAACACTTGTTGGCTTAGAATGTTATAAGCTGCGGGGTCAAGCCAGATTAGCCGGGGTAGCGGGCATTTGGGGCATTGATAGGCATCCGTAACGCCTCAACAGATCAGCGGCAGATTGATGTTTGCCGCATGATGTGAAAATGGCAGCTGTGCTTAAATGCTTAACAAGGCAATTTGCTTGCGGTATTATGGCCATTGTTTTGCTTGACTTGCTCCAGCGAAGCGCTCGCCCCGCGGCCAGCTTGGCCAAAGGTGGGCGCGGTTCTCGTTATTAGCATATGCCATCAGGGATGACGACGACCCAGCAATTTATGCAAAACGTGCTCAAGTGCCGCACATCGCGTGAGTGGCGCCAACTAACGCCAACTACCAGCCCCTCTCCCTTCCCCCTCTAACGGCTCATTATCAGCAGCATGAAAGCAATGTCTGAATTATATATAAATGTATATATATATAAATGTATTTTTTGGAGTTGGCCAAATGAAATGCATTCATTTTAGTGTAGCTTTAAAGCTTTCGAATTTAGGTCAGCCAGTTGAAAGACACTTAAGGCCATGAGGCGAAATAAATGTTAAGGTCAACATGGCAACCAAATGAAAAACAAGTCTCAAATATTCACTTTTGTAATTGGATGCTGTCGTCTGTGACTGTTCCGACTGCCGCATACCTTCAGATTCACGCTCAAATCCACCGCTGTCCCACTCCAGAATCAACGCCAGCGGCACTCAGTGGAAATAAAGAATATCGTCCATAAAAAGCAAAAACTCAAATTGTATGTGTGCGTGTTTTGTTGCTGCCACCGCACCCAATTGTAGTGCTTTGCTGGTGTTGTTGCCATAAAGTCTGTGTGGGTTTCCCTTCAGCTTCTTCATTTTTTTTTCCTGCTCTTCGTATGTTCCTTCTCCTCGCCATTCAAGCGCATTGTATTCTGTTTGTTTTATAGTTATTGCTTTTGTTTCGCCTTCGCCAGTGTTGCGCCCCTTCACACCTCCGCGCCCACCCCCAGCGCATTTTATGCACATTTAATCTTATGACAAGCAAAATGTTGTAAAATTGTTTATGGCACTTTGTGACATGGTCAGTTTTCCATTTTTCAGCATACTAACAACTTTTATTCGCACATGTGCGAACAACTGCAAGATTAACGTGTTACTTTCAGGTGATCAGCGGAGTGTTCTCAATTTGAACTTTTAGGATAGAAATGTGACCCAACAATCATATAAGTAAGAGCTCAACTAGTTGTAGAAGGATATATATTTTAAATGCATTTAATAATACACAGTATTCGCAAGCAGTCCATAAATTGTAGACTTTAATTTTATATTTACGGAAAAATGCATAAGAAACTTGAAAGCTAAAGCTACACTTAGAAAGCATAAAAAAAACATATTAAAATAGTGGTCAAGAAAAATTCAGTCAAGGCTACGCAAAGAACTTGCCCGTTGAAAACTTAGTCTTGGTCCCGAAATCACCACTATGCGCACTCTATTTTAATAATTTAAAAAACTACCTACATATATAAGAAAAACACTACATATATGTTTTACGTATATTGATTTCGCAATTTATGTTCATGTTTTATATTTTATATTATTGAAATTCTTGTTGAATGTGTTAACCGTGTTTTAACAAATTTTTGTCGCATAAATATTTTAAATATTTTAAACTGCAAACTAGATAAAACCAGTTTGCTTTATTTTTTACGATTTATTTTAAGAACTCAAATGTTGGCTCTTTACTATCAGCAAAAGTTAAAGTAAATGTGGGAATAAATATTCTAAAACAACTTTTCATATAAGATTTATTAGGAGCAAATTAAAACTTTGTAGACAAATAAAAGCTCCATGTAGAGCACGTATGATAAATATAAATTATTTTGCAGTTTGCAGTTGCTTAATTACAATTACTTGGCCATAACTCACCTGAGGGCAATTGTTTCTAGTTTCTTGGCAACCTGTTGGTTGCAGCTGCTGCTCTTTGTTATTTCTGCTGCTGCTTTTCTTGCAATTGTTGTTGCTGATGTTGCTGTTGTTGTCATCTGCTATTGGCAGACAATACAAATTTCCACTCAAACACTTGGCATGCTATTTGGTTTTTGTGTCAGAGCTGTGTCCAGTTTAATTTCATTTATATTTTAATCGAAATATATTTGGCCAAGCTGTCTGCTCATTTGGTTGCTGATGCTGCTGCTGCTGCCTCAGTTTCACATAGATACTCGTAAATATGTATGGATGTTTTCGTATAAATTTGAAAATTATTATTAGTTATTTGTTGTTTGCTTTGTGCTTTGGTCTGCAGACACATTTAATTTTTTTTCTTTTTTGCTTTTCGTCGATTTATATTTTATTTTTCTTTTCTGCTCATGTGTTTCGATTTGAAAATTCGGCGAAAAGTCAAGCGCCGCAGTTTTTATTACGTTAATTTATGATTGGAATTTGTTGCCAGTTAGCGCTAGATTTATAAACATATATGTGCATATGTTTGTTCTCTATGTGTGACTAAATGTATGTACTTTCAGTTAGGTACTAAGCTGCATCGAAAAATATATATATAGTAGTAGTAGTGTATTTCCCTTTAAGGTATGTTTCCTGTTTCAATTTGGTCTGCAGTTGAGCTTTTTGTTTCTTTGAGTTAAAGTTAAAGTTGAGTTTGAAGCTGAGTTTCCAAATTCGTTGCGCCTGTCTGTTGTCTGTCAGTTGATAAAGCCAAAATACCCAATAAAAGTTTAGAAAGCGTAAAACGTAGAACTCATTATTGCCAGTTTGAAACCGAGCACGTACACGACACTAAAACGGGTTCAAATAGCTTGATTGCATTAATTATTCGGCTCGAAAAGGTTGTACGAATTTATGGATTTGCATATGTGTATATATATATATATATTTATATGGTGGGGTCACGGAAGCCGCGTCAAAACTTCACAAAACTTGCAAGTTGGCCGAAACGAGCCGTCAACGTTGCGCGCGAGATTATAAAATTCTAAAGCATACTTTTTAGCTATGCTGCACTTTGATAGCCATCTACACATTGCACTCGCAGAACGCACACACACACGCACAGGCAACACACACACGCGCGCGCGCAAACATACGCTCACGCACACACACACACGCACACAGTTAGGTACTTGTTGTTTCAGCGGCAATGAGCTGCCTTCAGGCTTTTAGCTTGTCCTCTGGTCTTTGGTTTATGCCGTGACGCCCTTGCGGCCAACATCACGTCCAGCTAGCGACTGAGCCAACGCTGCGTATACGCAACGCCGTCGACTGTCGCCGTCCGCTATTTTCGGAGTAACGGCAATGCGGCTGCGCAGTGAGCGGCACAACACCAGCCAAAATATAGACGCCGCCGTCGAAAGAGCGCAGCCAAACAGAATCAAGCAAGTGGTTTGCATTTGGGCCATTGGCCCTAGACAAAACATGGCTAGGCACACACACACGCACACACACGCACACATGCACACACATGCACACACACGCACACATCCAAATGTTAGCCTGGCCAAAATAAATTGTTAAACTAACCTCAACATATCGGCCCGATAATCGAAGTTGGCTATCCATCAGCTAACAAGCCAATTTGCGGCTAGCTGGAGAAACGAGCAGCAGGTGTGCGGCAGCATAAGTTAATGTGTGAGCATTTAATTACCTAGCAACTAACGGGCACAACAAAATACACAGCTAATGCAATCAATTGGCTGCCTGCGGTGCCATCGACTGTTGTGCCATGCCATGCAGTTACATGTAATTAAATCTAAATGAACAGCAACTTGACAACAATGCACATGCTCTGGCTGCGCTGCGCTGCGCTGCGCTGCTTGGGAAATTGCTTGGCAGGAAAATCGATGCAATCGAAGGAGCTGCAGGAGCAACAGCAACAGCTACAGCAGCAGGAAATAACATCCGCTCCGTCTTGGTTTGGTGACGGGGGCAGTGCGATTATCTTGCTTGGGTAAGTGAGAAAAACTTTTTAATTAAAATTCACACGCAATATGTTGCGCATACGCAACGTTGTACCCGAAGATCCCTACCCCGACCCATCTTTGCTCATTAGCGTTCAAATTGTGCGCGTATCATGTAATTTAGATTAGATGGGAAAATTGAAAATGTAAAGCGATTGCGGTTTTTGGCTTTGCTTAACGCTCAAGTCTCCGCCCCAAGTCCCTTCACCTGACAAAAGTTTGTCACCTAGAACGCTCCTCCAGGCTGACCAAACAATTTGCAAACTCAACTCAAGCGATAAAGTTGAGCAGCTCGGCGCTCCGGTTGGCCCGACAACGTTGGCCACGCTTAAGCTCTGGCTTGCTTGGGCATTATAAAAGTTGTTAAATACCTAACGATTAAATTATGACAACAAAAGTTGAGAGTATTGTTTAGCTACTGTCCCACTGTCGCTGCTATAAATATTAATGAAGCCAAAGTGTCCAAGCAAATGAATTCACTTGACACGCTGCTCCACTCTATGCCATCTGCTATACACTCTACATAGTACATTCATCAAGTATATTAAGTTTGCGCGGCAGCAACAACAAAAAATTTGGGGGAGAAAATGTTATACTACTTTATTATGCGTCCCATTTTTTTAATACATTGTTCTCAGGGCACTTTGAAGGTGTTGTCACACCGAAACGTGCAAAAAGTCGAGCCCCTTTAAAAAAAAACTACTTATCAGCTTAAAAAGTTTACCAAAATCGTTTTAACTGATATTGGGCAAGATATTAAGATTACACCATGTGCAAATTGGTTACTTTAAGGATAGAGATGCCGTACGGAACTTCCGCAACTCCCCCAACTTATGCACTTTAAAAAGTTTTGTAAAATATAAAATAGTGTTTGTTTATGTCAACTTGCACTCTTGCAGCTAAACTGACATTTAAATAAGACTAGATAAAACATACAATACGTATTATTAGTATTATTTATATAATAATAGAAATATGAAAAAATTACATTCCCAACATTTTAAGTAATAAAGAAGGCCATTCTCTTAATATAAAATAATATAGAAACTATTCCCGGCATATAAGAAACATTTTGACCTTAAACTCACACATAGAGTCTATCAATTGTTGGCAAAGTCAAAATTAAAACTAAGGTTGTTTATTTAAAAAGTTTCCCGAAAGCAAGTATCCCTTCGTACAAGCTTCACTTTAAAAGTACCAGAAGTAGCAAAAAAAAAAAAAAAAAAAAAACACACACACACGCACACCAGCTTTCGGTCTGAATACTTGGTATTCTTCAGAGCTCCAACACACTGCACTGCAGTCAGCTCTTCGCAAAATTATATTATGCGTGTGTACTTGTTGCTCATAAAGGAAAAAAAAAATGCGCCTGTTGGAAATTGCGAAACAATTCCAATTCAGACAGTCAAGACTAGGCTATACATCACTGAGCCAAGCTCATTGCTGATGCAGAATGCATGTCGACCTATGGGAGGACCTACACGTATAATGGCTTTACTCTGATAGTCAATAATTGAAGAGTTGAGATTTCAATGTGTTCGTAACTTTCAGGGTAGCATAAAAGTTGCAATTGCTGCAGAGGCTTACGGAGTCTTTCCTTTTGGCTTTGAAGAGCAATTGCTGTCTGCTGTTACCCAGGTAAAAAACAAAAAAAAAAAAAAAGACAGGCGGACGAAGTGTTCCTGTGTTTTATGGCTGACTTTGAGTTGATGCTGCTTTAAAAGAATAACAAAATTAACATTTCTCCCGCAGCAAAAAGTTCAAGGCAGAGTTGGGGCCAACTTTGCTGGCGCAACTTTTGGCCACATAAATTGTCTTTTAATTGCCCGCATGTAAGTCAAAATAATATGTTAGGGGCGTGGCGTGGGTTGCGCACTGTTAACTACGACTATGGCACGTATTGGCACTTGGCGAGAGCGGCAGCCATTAGAGGCCAAGTAACTACATGAATTGCAAGCGCGATAATTGGCCAAAACTGCAGTCTTGGCCACTTCAAAGAGTCCTCTCTAAAGCCAAGAATTACACGCGATTTGGCAATGTTTAATTAAGCAACCAATTAGGGTTGCCAGGCCAGCCAAATTGGCAGAAAATTATGCCACGTGTCCTTCCTAAGCACTTTCTGATGAGTTATTAAAACCGTTAAGACCTTCAATCATAGAACCATTAAGCCTTATCAGTGCACAAGATGCTTAGTACCAGTTTGTCAATACGTCAGCCAGACAGGTAGTCACTCGATCAATCAACCAATTTCTGGCATTCCGTTATTAGTGCAATTAAAGTAATTGGGAATTCGGATTTATTTTCGTTGGCATTTTTGACGCTTTATCGATTTGCTGTAACAGTTGCTTATAAGGCTCTCTAATTAGGGGCTATTTATGTGGCGCGTAACCTTATACCTGCTGAAGGTAGACCAATATTAAAACCAAGACTAATGACGTGTTAAGCCCTGCTTATTTATTGATTTTGGGCAAAAACAAACGACCGCAGCGGCAAGTCAAGAGGCGGCAAATCTGAATGACAATTTCAATTTAGCAATTTGCATGCTAATGTCATGCGGCAAACTTTATGCCGCTGCCTCCATTTAACTGTCAACACAACAAACACGCACACACACAAATATGTGAAAGTATCCTAGTGTGTGCGTGTGTGTGGTTTGTTATTTGACAAATGTGTTGCCTTTTAGTGTTTGAGCTGGGCACGTGAGCGACAGCTTTAAATAAATAGCTACTGTATCTAAATTTTGGATACATATCTAATAAATTCACTGAAAATACTAAAAAAAAAAAAAATTATAAATAATTATATGAAGCAGAATACCTGAGCCGAACTTGATGAAAGGTTAAAGTTGAAGTCACAGCAAGAATTTCACAAAATGGGGCGAGAAATGACATCACTTCCTATTGCACTTTTAAAAATGAAATGACAGGTCAATCGGACATCAAAGAATAACACGAATTACTGGAATGGTCTATAATAACATATAATAGCACACCTCCCCTATACAAATGTATATATACAAGTTAATAGAAATAATTGGATTGCGTGTACGAATTGCTTAAAAGCGTTTACAAATTATACAATTTTTTAAACTTTGAAAACATCAATGACTAACAACTGCTCATGATTAAAATATCGAAAAACAACAAAGGAAATTTTAGAAACTCAGGAACTGTTTATCTTAAGTTTGTCTCATTTAGATCTTTTAAATTAAATTGAATAATTTTTATAGCTACATATAATCATAAAAATATACTATAGATAAATGTATAATAAAAATCAAATTGTTCTATATGTTACCTTCATTAGAAAACAATTCGATTAGATATGATTTATATGTCTATCCATAAATAACAGATTAATCTATATACAGACACTACCTACCTGTTCTCAATCAATTTCAAACTATCTAAACCTTAAGCACAAATATTTCGTGAACGTAAATCATATTCAACAGAAACTTTCTCAGCCGCCCATCTCTAATTGCTGATACAACACACTACACACACACACACACACACACATACCCACACCCATTGAAAATGGAACCCTTTGCGTGTCCTGTGTTTGTGTGTTGTTTTAGAGCCAGCGGCACTGAATTTTCGATTAGCCAGAGATAAGGCTGCATTACTCGCACCAATGTGCCGTTTATTATATGTTCATTAAATTATGACACAGAAGCTAAAGCTAACAAAACCCGTAAGTTCTGTTATGCTTTAATTTAATTTTGGGTTTCATTTACATTTTATCTTTTTTTTTAGTTCTTTGCGATTTTGGTCTTTAGGCCAGCCAAGGATGTTGCAGACACTTTGCAGCTCGATCTTTTACCTTCATGCTACTAATTAAACCGACTGAACAGTGGAAATTCTGCAGAGCTGTACTTGGGCAGTGTTGGTAAACGCATGTTTGTGAGAAATTTTGTTGCTGCTATAATTTATTCGATACTTCACCCCCTTATTTGACAGAGAGCTGTGCTTGCATAGTGTTCAAAATGCTTGGCTAGGCGTCAGCTGACAGTTTGATTAACTTTCAGCGAACTGCCAACCGATAAACTTCAAGTTGTATAACAATTAGTTTCCGACGGATGCGCAATTTGCAGGCAGAAGCAAAAGCCAAACTAATTGCAGCACATGGCACAACGTGACTTTGACTCGTTCCCACTTCTCAAACTTAAATTGTGATGAATCTCTCACATTGCTGTCGGTATACAAATATCCTTGGCTTGCTGCCTGCCAGAAAGCAAGTTGTTGCTGCAGCTGTCACCGGGCCACACGTGCCAAACCTGCATATGTTTGTACATAAGTATGTATGTACTTGTATACAAATGATAGTTGATGTATGCGTTCATTATACCCCTGCTCGTGAGGGTATTATGAATTTTTAATGTCATTAATAGTGGCTGAAAGAATCGCTTGCAATTCATTTTTGATCAGATTATTTTAATTTTCTTTTTTTTAGCCTTTTTGATGAAGCTTAATATTTTAATTTGGATTGGAATAAAAGTTGGTGATAAGAAATATGCAAAATATGTTAAAAATTTAAATAGATTGCAATAAAAAAACTCAATAAACTCGTTTCAAACCCGTTTCCGATTAAAATCGGAATTTTCCATGCAATTAACAACTTTAATCTTACATTAAATTAAAAATTAACATTAAATTAAATTAAAATAAAATCAACGCTTTTGATAATTCAACAATGTTTGAATTTATATAAAATATCTTTATCATTTATCAAGCTAGCTCTATGTGTACTTTAATGTAAGGATATACAAGCTTCGAAACGCAGAGCATTGTTTTCATGTTCATGTTCCTTGTTGTTCCAGTGCTGCTCTTCAATTGTACAGCTGCAGCTGTCTAATGCGTATTCCAAGCTCGCGATAAAGAAAGTAAATCCTTGAAAGCGGAAAGCAGCAGCAGGAGGTGGCGTAAATAATAATGTGTTGAAAATCTCGTTTAATGAACTGAAAATAGAAACATATTTAAGTACGCACTCGGTATAAGTGCTGTATGTAGCATGTGGCAGGTTCAAGGTGAAAGTTAACTCAAGCAGTCCGCACAAAACAAGTTGAATCATGGAACGGTATACGAATGCCAAGTATAAAGTTTCAAAAGCATGCCAGGCAATAAACCGAAAAAAAACAAGAGCATAAACACGCGAATGCGTGTTAAAAAGAAAAACTGAAAAAGGCGCCCAAAACGGCCAACAGAGAAAAAGAGAGAGAGAGAGTGAAAGAGCGATACGCAGGCGACTGTGGGTCAACAACAGCGAAGCAGGCCAAAAGAAAACGCTAATCCCGTCATGGGATTGCACAGTGGCAACTTAAGTCAACTTTTTTGGCATTGTCGCCCCCGGGCACAAAAGGGAAATCCTTCAATGTTTTGGGGCAAATCAAAGCACAAACTCGACATCTACAGACTATTGAAAATTAATTAAAGGAAAGCCTGCAGCTGCTATTGCAATAATTAAATTGGCTTACATTAATGTGTATGAATATATATAATTTATGTATATGCATTTAATGGATTACACAATAAGCCTTTCATGAACTGTCAATTTGCATGTTAATATAACTTGTGCGTAATTGTATATTGCTGTGGGCACTGATCAATTCATGATGCCACATATTCCATTGTGGCAATCAACAATATGCAGTTATTTGAAAGGGCGTTTACATATACGGCTATATATACTAATTTGCAGTCCTGCGTGGCGTATTCCAAGCTCATAAACAGTTGAATAATCCAAGAGCTCCTGCTTGTTTAGAGTTCTCGGTTATAATACTTGACGTTCTGCCAGTTGTTTCTACACACATTTAACTTGTGTCTGATGTCTGCGGTTTCTGTGTTTACTTTTTTCTTTGGCATTTTTATATTCTTTGGGGTCTTTGGAGGTCAATTAAGTGAATTATTCAACGTACAACTGGCGTATTTAAATCATAATGCCCTATGCTGAGTAACGTCAAAATTGTCTAAGCTGCATTGCAGCTTTTAGCTAAGCGCTTGACGCCCAGGAGTCGCCATGTCATGCCACAAACAGCCGTTTCCTGTGGCATGGCTACCAAAATAACAGAATAAAAGAGTGTACTATGTCTGAAGCAGCTGTCTTAAAGATACCCTGTACTTAGTTCTAAGTAGTTCTTGTAAATAATTATAATTAGCCTTTAAATATTTCTCAAAGATTTTCAATTTATATTTTCATCAATTATTCAAGAACCCCTATACCAAATTTTCTAACTACAGAATATATATTCTCTTTTTAAGAACCCGCAAACATAATTTCCCTACTCTACTTTATATTATACCAAATTTAAGTATCTTATAAAGTGTCTGCTTAAGAACCCGCATACCTTTTATATCATACCAAATTTGCTGGCTCTATCCAATAAAATGTCTCTTTGAGAAGCCGCATATCAAATTTCGTGACTGTGCCCTCTATATAGTCTCCATAAACAACATCGCTAATTCAGCTCATTTATTAATGTTAATAAGAGTAAATGTACTTTGGAGGGTTGAACGTACCACCGCCTGTTTATTGCATAGATACCCTTTTACACACATTTTATGGGGGGTATCGGCATAACTGCAGCAAGGTCACGTTCTTCGTTTTGTTAAACATTTCGATACCATTCACGTTTCATCAAAATTGAATATGCTTATTTATTTATGCGACTCTTTTAATATGCAGCACAGTCATTTCATTGGAATTGAATAGCCCAAATACAGACGGACAGGCAGACAGACTGGCAGACTGGCAGGCAGGCAGGCAGGCAGTTGGGACAATTTGGCAGCAACTGAGGATCGTTGTCAGAGCAGATTACACAAACATTATGCATATGGCATTGCCAAAGCATGTTTTGACGTCGGTTCAATTAACAAATAAACAGCCAGTCAAATGGTTTCGATGTGAAAACGTTACGTGTTTCATATCATTAGCAGTTAGTTGCTCAATATTAAACATTTTCCGGGGTGTTTTCATAATAGATAGCTTCCTAATAGCGATTGATTCTAATAGTGAGTTTGTGGAACTTTGATAGAATTTTTATAAATAATAATCGTTTACATTAAATATTTTCTTAAAACGTTTTCTCTATTGATATTCTGTTTTCAAAATGTGTTTCTCCTTTAAATCTTCAGTGTTTTGCGAAATACACCTGGGCTCTTATGTTATTATTAATAGTATTTATAAATATGGTAATAAAATAGTCCATAAAAAAATTATAATTCAATTTCCTTGGATACTCTTCACTTATGGAATCCGCACATTTTGTGGATATTTAAATATGTATACGCGACTTATCCGAGACTAGACCAGTGAAATTCAAATCAAGGCGAAATTGAGCAGAATAAGAGGTCTAGAGTGCAACCCCTAACTGGAATTTATGTTTGGTGAATTACATATGAGTCTTAACAGACCCAAACACAAGCTATATGTGTGTGTCTGTATGTTGTACACCTAGTGTGTACCTATACAGGTATAGCTATGGGTATAGGTATGGCAATACGTTTTATCTATTCAGGCGCTTACGTCACGCTATGTAACGCCTTGCTGGCTGCAATTGAAATGTAAATCGAACTTCCATTCGGCAAGGACAAACGCTAAGCGGATGGGAGAGGGAGACGGGAAGCCAGCGTGTTGCCTGCCAGCAATCAAGTGGAAAGCTCACAGCGTGTACATTTTAGAATGGGTTGGTTTTTGGGCATGGGACTGGGGCTGGGTTCGAGTTGGTTAGCGCTGGCTGTGTTTCGGCCGGGTTAGGTTATATTTAATTCATTGACGCTCTACTTCAACGTCAGTGCCCCGCAGAACACAGCAGAGTAGCTATTTCCTAGGCAGGGCACGACAACGACAACAAAAACGACGACAACGTCGAGCTGTCTGCTGACTTAACTTGGGCTTGCTCTAGCTGGGGCTTGTCGCTTCTTGCGAAAGTCTTGGGGTATTACATATTTACATTTTTGATGGCTTCTTTGCTACGCTGCGGCTGGCAAATGTTTTCTTTTATTTACTTTATTTTTCTTTATTTTTTTGGGTATTTTTTCTTTGTTAACATTCAAAAAGTCGCTTAGGTCTACGAGGCAGACGAAGAAGGCTTGGCGTTTCCGCCAGTACTTTTGCCATCTCAATTAGTTGGCTGACAGGACACTGAACGGAAATTGTTTGCCATTTGCATGATAAATAAGAAAACTGTTACCTTAATTGCAGCTTTAAGACGTGGCCCAGAAGGGCCTGCAACAAGTGCAGGATAGAAATGCAATCAATACGAAAGGATTGCCAACTTGCGGTGCCGGTGGCGGTGCCAACGGCACGAAAAGTGCATTGGCAAACACGACACAAGTGCTTGAGCTGGAGGCGCACTCGTTGACTGCCACGCCCTAACTTGGCCATAATCGTGCAAAGGCATTTGAAAATTTTCCGTAAATCCACTTGGCCTGCAATAAAAATATGGAAAACACACACATTAAAACGCACGCAACACACAAAGCAAGCCCCCCACCCCCCCTTAAGCCGCACACCCCGCACCAACAAAGCTGTTGTTTGCCTGGGGCTGAGCTTCAGTTTGGGCCCAGAGCTTACACAATGGCAATCGATTGGGCACGGCAAAAGGAATTTGTAATGGTGCAATGACTGATGGTGCAGTTGCTGCAGCGACAAATAAAATCCAATAAAAATGTATGACCGCACACACGCACACTCAAACACACACACACACAAAGAGCAGGCACAATAAAAACAGCAGCCGCCAAGGCGCAAAGCACAACCAAGCCAAAACACATTTGTCAAGTATTCGACACATATACAATCATATATGTAGTACATATAAATATATATGAATGTATATATCACTTTACCTACTCAGATTTCTGTGGAGGGAGGCTGCAGCTCAAAGGGATTGTCGTCAACGAGGTGAGATATGGTAACATATGCTAAGTAATTTAATGTTGAATAAATCACTTGAATTCTGAACAAGCCTGCCAAATTTCAAATCAAACTCAAGCTGCCATTTCCCTTAACATGGCAACAAGTGAATGTGCTTGAAAAAAAGAGTACCAAAAGCTGGAATTAAGCCATAAAATCAATAAATATATTGCCTCCAATTTTAGCTGTATTACATTTTTTTTATATCATCGAATATATATAAATATATATAAGTCTCAGCACGAGTCAATTGTAGCTTAGTTACTGGCTTATGACAATATCCGTGCTCACTGAGTCTTGTTCAAAAAAACTTTTTATAAATCCCTTTTTTTTGTAATAGCTTCTATTTTAAAAACGAACGGTGTCTGCTTAACACATTCGCTGAACAACAAAAACGAAATTAAATTATTTATGACCTTGGCCGCATCAAGCCCATTTTAGCTATCTGCAGCAATAAATAATTGAAAAAATTGTTCAAACCCATTCGGCCCCTACTTATTTATATGCGCTATGTACATACATATGGCAACATTTATGGCTATAATTGTCAGGTGTAGCCGCTCAGTTCCGGCAATTTCCGGTCGTTGCGGCGCCATTTTCCAAGCACAGAGCAAAGTAATAAAATAATGAAAAAAAAAATATTAATGCGGCATACTTTGGCAGTGGCCATAAAAACTTTGAACAAGCATTATATAAAAAGAGATATTTTTATATAGATATTGATGCTGGCACAAAAAATAACACGCTTCTTCCATTAAGAGCTTAAACTATCAATCAGCAAAGCGGCTCAAAAGTTTAGGCCGAAAATTCAAAGCCGAACAGCGAATTGAATTAGAAACCGGCAACAAAAACAAAAAGTATCCGTGGGCAGGAGATTAGCGGAAGCTGCTGGCAGCCAACGAAGTCGGGCGCGTGTTGGGAAGATACTGATTTAAATGTAGATATAGATATAAATGTAGGTGTAGTTATAGATACAGATATTGGTATAGATACTAATATAGATATAGATATAGATATAGATATATATAGATATAGATATAGATATAGATATAGATATAGATATAGATATAGATATAGATATAGATATAGATATAGATATAGATATAGATATAAATATAGATATAGATTTATCTATATATATATACAAATAGATAAAGATATTTAAAAATATATAAAGATATGAATATAGATATTGACATAAGATATAGCTTAACTCGTTGTTTCCTGTTCGTGTCGTGATGAAAAAGTCCGAAATACGCCCATCGCTAGCCGCCTCAATTAGCCCAGTTCTGAGAAAGTTTAGAGAAACGAATTTACCACAAAACCCGAATTTAGTTTGCGTGTTTTAAGTGCGCAACTTCTGTTTTCGGCTGTTTTGAAGACATTTTGTTTGATTAGCTTAATGAGGTAATACGCGGACTGGGAGTTTGGAGTAAGTAATTAATAGATCGGCAGTGATTTATAATGGAACGTGAAGCGCAGCCATAAGCCCAACCAAATACGCATGGCTTAGATACGTGACCATCTAACTGGGAGCACTAGGAGCATAATGATGTCGAGTGTATGGGGCCGCTTCACGTCCAGAGAGCAATGTCATGCAAATTGAAAATGTCAAATGCAAACAGTCAGACAAACAAATAGACAGACAGGCGGACAGAGGGGCAGACAATCAGGTGGGGTGGGGGAGGCTGCGGATAGACAGTTGAACTGGCAGATGGCTGTCAAACACACATAAAAACCCACTCGCAGAGGACAGACGCACAGACGACGCCAACCGCATTGAACCGTTATGTGTAGCTGTGTATATATAACAATCTACATATAAACTACATTTTGAAGGTCACTCGGGGATTAGGCAATGTGGGCAGACGCACGTAGCCCAGTGCAGGAGAGCATCCAGCAATCAAGGACATGAAAGTGCCAAGTGCGCTTTGTGTGTGTGACTGTGTGGATGAGTGTGTGAGCTTATGTTGTGTGGCTGTGTGGACGTCATTTAAACTGTAAATATTGTACGAGTGCGCCCATAGCGTGTAGCGTGTGTGGGTGTGTGTGTGTGTGTGTGTGTATGTCTAGGCCACATACATATATATTTAGTAATTTCATGCAATTAAAAGGCAATTTCCCATTTCCGGGTGCGGATTGTGTGACTGAGGGCGATTACTTTAAAAACTCTCTAGGCAAGCTTATGCTTGGGATTGCCCAACTTAGTGTTACCCTGAATACAAAATGTTTAAAAAAACATTAGACAGAATTCAAGTTTCAAGTTTCAAATGGAACTCTTTTAGTCATGTTTCTGTTACTTCAATAAAGTAATTGAATTTTGTTTCAATATTGAAAAACTCTCATATTTCATATTATCACTGTAGACTTTTTTCTCTATGCTTTAATTTTATTAAATCAATTATTGCTCAACCACATATATCACTTTAGTAATGGGTGTTTTCTTTCTGCTACAAATTGTATCATAAAGCTAATGCAGCCCTTTACTAATTTCGCACAGGATATTAACATTCTTTGTGCTCAGTTCTGTGGCCATTTTTTGTTTGTTTAGGACCCTGTCCTGGCTTAGCTTTTTGGAGTTGCCATCGCGTGGCCTCTTTTGTGGACCGCTCTAACGTGTAAATATTGAGTTTTAGGTTTGGTTATGGGTTTCGCTTTTTGCTTTGCTGCTTGGGGTTTTCTTCTTTTTATTTATTTTTTTAGCTGTAAATTAAAGCCAGTTGAACGTTTCAATTTGTATACACAGAAAGCAGTCAAGTGCAATGTGTTTTTTTTGTCAGTTTTGAGTGGCTGCTGGTCAACCGAAAGACCGACAGACAGGGAACTTAAAGTCTATGGCAGGACGCATAAATCTAATCAAGTGGGAGGTGGTCAATACACGACATTTATTTGCTCTTTTCCCAAAGCTGCAAATTCAATTGAGAGTAAATTTTATTATCTTGCGATTGTTCGATTTGTTGTACAATTATTGCACGCCTTGGAAGAATTTATGATGGCGCATTTCCTAAGGGATTGTCATAAAAGTAATAAATATATCTACCCATTCGTATGTGCCACTGTTTATCCTTTGCTTTTTCCTTTGCCTTACTTTTCTGCTCTGCTCTGTTTTTGTATGAGTCTTGCAAATATAGAAGTATTTCATCTTTTTCACATAGCTCGCATACCTTTTATCCGCTTTTGTCTTTGCCAAAATGGAATTTTGATGGCATTTCATTGTTTGGCCTGACCTCAGTTTCATTTTACGTTCGACCCGATGAGGTTTATTTAAGTTTCCAGTTTATTAGAACACACTGGGGAAAATGCCAGCCAGCCAGGCAACACGCAGTAGGCGTGTTCAAGAAAAACATTGCGTTTGCTTTGGAACAAAGGGCAAAAGGGAAAAAAATAAATATAGAGAAAAAAAAATTAGAACATGGCACATACATTTTAATTAAGTTGGCTTTTTCTTATTTAATATTTACATAGCTGGTGTTAAGCAACAAAACAAAACTTTGCCTACGCTACCCAACACTTCAATTTAAAGAAGCGCCACAAAGTTTCAGCAACTTGAAAGTTGTTTGTTTTGTTTTGCTTTGCCTTTGCCTTTTTTGCCCCCTGCCCCTTGCCAATGTTCCTCTGTTTTATGTTGAGAGTACAAGCGGCATTAAGACAAACCAAAGTAGCAACAACTTTGGGCTTTCTTTCGAAACAAAACACTTGGCAATTTAAGAGAGAGACACGCGCTCTTTTGTGCCCTATCGCGCTCTCTCTCTCTCTCTCTCTCTGCCTCTTTTCGGAGTGAGCCCAGCTGACTCCGAAAATGCGCTTGAAGCCCAGTTAGCCCACAAGTGGTTGCCAGGTTGCCTGAGACTGTCGCAGGTGAGAGCTGTTCATGCCACTGTACTTTGCCACTGATTTCTATAGAAGCCAGCTCCAGAGTCTACAATAATATTGCGTATACGCAATGTGTTCACCAACACAATATAAATATTATTTTTTTTGATGTTGCTTTTGTTGTTGGGTGTACACAAATAATTCATGGGCGCCAGCAAGCTTTTCAATTACAACAACAACAAAAATAGCTCTACAATTATTTAAGCTAATTTTCGTGTGCAAGCTACCCACACACTCACACTTACCCACCCACACGCCATAATTAAGGCAGCGCCTAAAAGCATTTTAACCAGTTTGAATTTGAAAGTATACTGTTATCTCTTACAGTTCAGCTATTTTATACCCTGTAGATAATAGATAGATAATAGCAAATATAGGGAAAACATTCAAATAATCTTGTTACTATTCAGTTCATAAAAATCGATGCAGCTTTAACAAAGTTATATCTATTTGAAATATCTAAAGAGCATTTTCAGTGGGAGGCTTACAAGCTAAAAATTATATAATTTTTTTTTGTGGCAGGTTTTATAAAAAAAACTATCCCATAGATAATAACCTCAAGATGATAAGTAAGTAAGTAAAATAAATGCACAATCAAGCTTGAGGACAAATTGCCTTTGTATGTTACATAACGTTTGCAAAATTCAATGACACACTTTTCACACATTATACAGAATATAATCAATTATTAATGCCTCGATTGTTTTTTATTAATTAAAGCTTTAATTAAAGTGAATATAAACCAACATCGTCGAAAATATCATTACAGATATCTTAAACTAATGTATATACATATATAATGTATATATATTTTTTTAGTATTTACCCTTATTAATGGGAAGAGTTATTTCTTCATTCGTTATCCCAATCGGTTATCGGTTTTCCCTACTCAAAGTAATTCAATAAGGAGCATAAGCCCAGACATCACCAATTAGACTCAACTTGTTTTACAGACTTGTCCCAGACGCGCTTCAGCACAAAGTTATAAAACTCTGCATAACTAAGAAGTGAAAAAAGGGGTAAAAGGTCAAACGCCGGAATTCATAAGAAGTAAAAAGTAAAAGCAAAGTACGTATTTTTTTTGTATTTATTATTTGCTACAATCAAAAGAAATCCTTAATTGAAATTGAAATTTCAATGTGCTTTTAATGAGTCCAAAAACTTCTCAAGTTTTATAAACTTGTGAATTAAAACTCAAGACGAGCAGAACTTTGTAGAAGGTGGAAGCGAAAGGCACGCAAATAGATTCGAGTTGAATGATTAAAAAAAACCCCTCAATCCCCAACCCCCCTAACAACATTTGAGCACGTAACGGATGTGCGGTTGACAAAAGCTTCAAATAGACACACAAATATAAAGACAAACTCACACACAGCTAAACGCAGACAAAATACAAACACACACAGAGACACACAGACACAGCTGAGTCTGTCTCGGCGGAGGCTGAATCCGCTTTTGTTTATCTACTTTAAACTAACATCAGGCACTTTTGCTATCTAATCCTGACCAACCCGACAGCTACTTAATGTCATCAGTGCCACTCGCTGGCATTTTGAGCGGCGACAAGGACAATGACGATGATGACGCTGACAAGGACCAGCTTTAAAGTGCACAACGTTGAAGGGCTCGCCCGCGCTGATCCCAGCCTATCGAGTTCGTCGCCTTTACGTTCCCACCGAGCATCAAGCTTCCAATGTAAATTGAATAATCGTTTGCGCTTGGTCGCATTTAAAACGACCTTTTAAAAGTTTTATTGTGTGTGTTGTTTTGTGTGCTGGCAAACACAATACAAATGTGGCAAATATCGATCAGCCCGTAGATGCCGAACGCACACAGACAGAGACACAACATTTTTGGGGGCTTATTCTCCAGAGCTAGAAACTTTTTTGGCGTAGATACCCTGTAGGCCTGTAGCCTGTATACTGATAATAAAATTGAGAATATATATGTAGCCGAGAAAAGCAGACAACTTTAAGACCAAAAATACTTAATAAGTTTTAATAGCATCCTCGTCCTCAGGAAAAATATTGGCATGTAAATATTTATATACTATACGTAATTAAATTGAATTTTTTATTTTTATAATTAACCTGGTTTTTTCCAGAATTCAACAAGCATATATAGTCTATAGTGTGTAATATATCAAGTCAAGTCTATTATTATGCGGGATATTGCCTTGGTGATTTGCATATCTTTAATCCACAATTTGATGACTTGACTTGGGCTAGGGTATCGGCTAGTTCAGCAGTTCGTTGTTGCTTGTTTTTATTTTTGGGTCCTAAAGTGACAGTCGAGCATGCAAAACTTGGTCCTTTTGTGTTGTAGTTGTTGTTGCTGTTACTCTGATGCTGTTGTTGTTGTTGCCTTTGCATTTAAAGTTTTTTCCTTTTTTGTCATTTGTTAGACATTTATCAGCAAATCCGGGTCTTGTTAGCATACATTTCAAGCTGTTTTCTATTTGTTGCTAAACTTTTAGCCAAATCAAAATGAATGACCAACCTCGGCCAACCTACAGTCTTCAATTCAACTGAAACAAGCTTTTAAAGTATTAAGAAGTTCATAAATTTCTGAACTGGCAGGCAAGGAAAATGCGTGAAAATTGATTTAACTAACGGTTTTATGAGTTCGCTGAAGCGTTGATACGGACCTGAACTTAGAACTTACTTAGATGCAGGTAACTCAAGTGGAATAAGCACATCTGAGTTAAGCAGAAATCGAAACGAGAGACAATGTAAACGCCTGCTTAATGTTGAGCTAGCAGATATTATATGCACCATTGACTGTTAAGAAAAGAAAAAAACTGGAACGTCTTGACCTTGTTTGGCATCTTTTTTTTTTAGTATAAACTGTCATCGATTATATCTTTGATAGTCAACTCGGAGGCTTATATTCCCTCCAAAAACTCATTGACTTTTATTGCAACTGCTTTGCTTACATTTCGAGCCCCTGGCATTTGGCCAAGTTACCCACGTGTCGCTTTCTTTGCGTTTGTCTTAGCCAACCATTCGGCCCACGCCCAGCTGCCTCTTATTGACACTGCGCCTCAACCACGTTCAAATGACAAAGCAGACACGTTTATTTAACTTTTGTTCGATTCTTGTTCGGAGTTTCTGTTTCAATAGGGACCTTATCCTGTTTGGCCAGCAGGTGGCAGACCAGGTTGTGGCACACAAAAACCACCACGAATTAATCTCTGAACATCGACGCACAGAAGCACACATCTAAGCTACAAATATATTCATATATTTTGAGCAGCAAGCGAGGCTGGTTCAAAGAGTCACGGAAAATGATGGAAATTCCAGGTAGATTGGCTTGGTAAAACTGGACTGCAAAATATCCTGTACCTATTGAAAGTTAAAATACTTCAGTGGAAAACTCCTGAAGTGGGTTTGAGAGAGTGTCGTGGGTATAAAGTGAATTTATAAAAAAAAAATTAAGGTAAATTAGAGAGCGATACTATATAAGAAATTGGATGCAAAAAAAAAATTTTTTTTAGTTTTAATGAGTATAGTATGAGTATGAGTAGTTGTGGGTATGACTGCAAATATTTAATAGAGGCAGTGATAATTTTCATACTGAAAATAAATATTCAGTGATATAATATCTCTTATAGATTATATAATAATAATAATAAGCAAAGCAATAATATTTTTGATATTCATTCATGTATGGCATTTAGTTTTCAAACTGCCCTCGGATTTAACGAAGCGAACATTTATATTTGGCTACGACACATCAAATTCAATTTCGAGTTTAGCCATAGCCAAACAAACGTGATATATCCCAAAGGTGTTTCCATACAGTTCATGTGCATGCCAAAGATGCTCGACGACAAATCCAAGTGTGTGTGTTCGCGTGTGTTCGGGTCCGGCGTGTAGCAAGTGTCCAGTGCCCATTTTCAATTTTGACGCAGCTTCAATGTCTTCAACTTGGGTGCTTTTGTGATTTTTATGTGGCCATAAATTCTCGGCACGAGCAGCTCATCTCCAGCAAGCGGCTTCCGGGCAATATGTAATTGCATGCAATGCGCTACGAGAATGGGTTATAAATGTATGCCAATGTGTCTGCTCTTGCCCCGGGGCCGGGCCCTGCCCCTCCGCCCATCCGTTTGCCTTGCATGGAAGTGCAGCTGAAAAATTGATGTCTTGTCCGTTGAAAAAGACATTTTCGCAAGGAGCGCTGAGTGCAGCAATAAAAGAAACATTTGTCGTTTTCCAATTTGTGTAATTTTTTGTTGTTGTTTATTTGTTTATAACTACATCAATAAATTATGTATCGTATAATTCATACTTTTTGTATACTCTTTGAAAGGAAATTTGATATTATGGAATTGCGTGTTGCTTGCTTAATAGGTTGTTCGATTTTCAAAGTTTCATTTTTGTTTTTATTTTTTGGAATCATTGGGAACAATACTCGAAACTTTCAAGTTAACTTTTCTATGTTTCTGTTTTGTTTGTAAAGCTATAAGTTAAGTATGTTTATGCATTTAATAGCTCCCGAACTGATAAACTACGTAGTCCATTGATAGTTGCTTCAAAGAGTATTTGCTTTTTGTTTTTTTGTTTTGTTTTTATGGTTTTTCAACTTCGGCCAGCCGAAGACCAGAGTACGTGTGTGTGTGTGCTCGTTAAATAGTTTAAGGTAAGTTAATTATTATTTTTAATTTTTTGTTTTATTTAGTTCGTAGGGTACTAAAGGGGTTTATCGATTTCTTTAACTTTTTGCTTTAGGTGTGTGTTGATCTATAAGTATTAATTGTAAATGTCTATGCTTGATATCTTGTTTGCTTACGCTTGTTGCCTGGGTACACATACATTTTCAATTAAGTATAGATTAAGTTGAACATACTCATATATTATGTGTGTGTGTGTGTGTGTGTGTTAAGTTTAGATTTCAATTGCTATTGTGTTGGTTTTTTGTTGTTGTGCAGTGTGTGTGTGTGTGTGTGTAGCTGTGGGTTGTGCAGAGAATCGAATTAATAAGGCCACTTATCATAGTAAATAGTCTGTATAATGCACACATACACACAATTACGAGTATGTAAGCATATTATATTATATTTATATATAATGCCAATCTGCAATTATTTAAGCGTTTCAATTGCTGCTGCTGCTCTTTCAATAATAAAAAAAAACACTGTTAACTGCGCCTCTTAACTAGCCTTAACTTAAGTGGCCTTTAGAGGGTATTTCATTTCTTTCTTCTTTCTTTGTGTAATTTTGTGAGTGTGCCTTCAAATTCGTGTTGCTCTTGTTGGTGTTGTTGTTGTTCACTATATTTCAAATACAAATATTACTACTGGAATTGTTTGTTATTTTATAGCATAAATTGCAATTATTTTTTTGCCTGCTTTCAATTCTGTTTTACATTGAACATTTGATCAATTAACTAGACAATATTTTCTTAACTTGATTTTAGCTGCTACAAAATTTCTTTGCTGCTTTTTTAAGCGCTTTTTGTTAATTTAATTTTAAATATATTTTTCTTTGCTTGGTAGTGCATTGGCTTTAGCTCCATAAATTGTAAAACCTCGTGATAATTGTTGTTACTTGTGGTTCTTGTTTTTCGTTACTAAATCGAGGGATAAACTAATTAACTACGCTCATTATTGTTATGTTCAGCTCAAGAATACTTATATTCATAACCATGTACATATATATTGTATGTGTATGTGTGTGTGTATGCTAAAAACCCATTTTTTGGTCACATGCAGTCTCTGCCACAGTACCGTTCAGATATATGTTTATATATATGACATTTAACTATATACGCTATATGCTAAGTATGTTGTTTCGCGTTTCAACTTTGCTGCCTCGCCGGCATTAAATGTACAGTAACAAATTTCTATATATGAACTGGCTGTTCGGATTTCAGTATTATATATTGATTGATTGATTGGCTGTTATTTTATAAACCATGTTTCTTCAACTTTGTTGGCAAAAAAAAACATCTCGGAGATCGTTTTAAAACAATGGAACAAGGAAATAAACAGAAGCTGTGCAAAACTTTTGCCCTATTTACAGAGTCAAAAACAAAAGAAAAGCAATCAAAAAACAATAATAATAATAATTGCATAGAGCATAAGTTAGGGAAATGTAATGCTTATAATTTCATAATTGTATCAAAGGAAAAATTGTCTAATCGGTGTAAAACACAAGGAAATAAATTAGATGCATATGCTTTAACAACTAAATCAGATTTCGCATTAACATTTTTGTTTAACCTTTGTAGATCTATGTGTGTGTGTGTTTGTTGGTGGCGTTTGAGTGTGTGAATGGGTGCGTGTGTGTGCCTGTGCAGAGCAGAGCATTTGCAGTTGCTGTTGTTTAGTGATTGCTAAAGTAAAAGTTGTTGTTGCGTATGTTGCCACGTGTGCGCCAACGGATGCAGCTGAGCAGCGCAACGCGCGCGGTGTGCAACAACACCTGGCCGTAGGCACAGCAGGCGCAGATGCGACGCACACGCTCGGCAAGTGTGCGCCGCCGGCAGCGATGTGGACGCCAACGGGGCAAATCTTGCCGTCGACGCCGCAGCTGACGTCACTTGCGACGCTGGAAGACGCGTCGGAGCGCCTTGCGCCAAAAGAAGCGCTGAGATTTGGGTTTGCTGTGCTGCTGCGGCGGCAACTCCTCCATGGCAACGGCGATTCCTCCAACATCCAACTCATTATCCACATCAATGTTATGTGGATAATGGCTGTGGTCGAGTTCACCACCTCCATGGCGTTGTCGCGTTGGCGTTGCGGGCGCTGTGCGCGCACTGGACATGGGATTGACCGCATGCGGCTGTGGTGTGGGCGGTGCAGAGGCGGTGGCCACATACGGGGCAATCAGATAGGGACGTGCGCGCAGCGCCGCCATGGCCGATGCCGAGGTGGATGCAATGGATGAGATGGATGCCAATGTGGCCACAGATGCCGTTGACTGCGCGTATTCGGACGATGCTGCTGCTGCGCCTATTGCTACTGCTACTGCTGCACCTGCTGGCTGGCTGGCTCGCAGCCAACAACCAGGCTGCATCGTATCTTATCTAAGCCACGGATGCTGCAGACACTCTGCAGCGGTGGCACGCTTGGTCGGATCGAATTCAAGCATCGGTTTTAAGAACGCCGCAAACGCCTCCGCATCACGCTTGGACCACTCGTATTTTTCAATCAGCACGTCCATGAGGCCCCATGGCTTCAGTCCGGTTATGTTGCGCAGCTCCCCATTTCGATTGAACGTCTGATGTCTCCACGTGCCCCGGAACACAATTTCACGTGGTATCGGCCCAAGCAGCTCGATTATATGGGCTATGTGATCCTCATCGCGCGTGTATGTATCGCCCGAATGCGGCTCGAACAGATAATCGCCGGTGGCCAGCTCGAAGACCATGCAGGCGGTGCTCCAGATGTCCGCGGAGGTGTCATAGCCGGCGCCCAAGATGACCTCCAGCGATCGATATTGTCGTGTCTGTATGTCATTGGTGAAATGGCGATCCACCCAGCAGGCATTGCCCAGATCGGCAATCTTCACCTGCACATTGCAGGCCTCCAACGCGGGATCCCGCTTATTAAGCCGATGCTTGGCCAACGGCGGCGGCGGCGGTGGCGGCAATAGCGGCTCCGAATACGGACCACCGTTGGTTGACGAAGAGTGCTCAATCGAGATATTTGAGATTTTCGAATTGCTATTCGAGTTTTGCTTTGAATTCGAATTGTTGTTGTTCAGCTGCTGCTGCTGCTGCTGCTCCTGCTTTGGCCGTGGCGGCTTCTTATTGTCGGCACCGTTGGATTGTCCCTTGAGCGTGCTGTTCGAGTGGCTGCTGTTGCTGCCATTCGTGTTGGAGCTCTTCAAGGCGACGCTGCTGCTGTCGCCGCTGCTCGTGGAGTTCTCCTGCTGTGGCTGAGATTGCGGCTGACTGGATTTATCTGATAAAGAATTATAAATTAATTTTGATTTCAAAGCTAAAAGTTAGACACCCCCAACTTACTCTTATTCTTCTTTTTCTTCTTCTTCTTGGCCTTGTCAGCGCCCTCGACGGGATTTTGGCCAGCATCCCCAGCGCTCGTTTCGTTAGCTGCCTCGGACAGCGCAGGCTGCTCAACAGCCTCCTCATCATCGCCATCATCTTCATCTGGCTCCTGTTTGATCAGCTGCACCTGCACCTGCGGCTCCGCCTCGTCGCCATCCACGTCGGCCTCGATATCCGAGCCGGCAGCATCGCCGTTTTGGGCAGGCTTATCGGGCAGCTGTTGCGGCTCCTCGCCGCCAGCCTGCTCCAAGTAGTCGCGCTGCTTCTTGAACAGCTCCATGCGCTTCTTGGCCTTCTTCTTGAGCTTCTTCTTCTTGTTCTTACTCATCTTGCCGGTGATGGGCGGCTCGCGATACTCCTTGGGCGCACGACTGACCAGCGACGGATACATCTTGGAGTTCATGCAATACAGCTGCGTCGCCTCAACGGCCAGCGAACGGACGTGGGGCTCATCCACGCACAGCAGCACGTTCTCCGGCTTTATGTCCGTATGTATGATGCTGCAGCAGCTGTGCAGATAGTCCAGTCCCTCGAGGATCTGGCGCGTAATGCTCTTGACATTCTCCAGCGGAATGCCGCGATAATTGGACTTGCGGATGAGCTTCAACAGATTATCGCCCAGCACCTCGAACACCATGCAGATGTGTGTGCCATTCACGCCGGTGATTTTAAAGTCATCGTACATTTGAACCGTCTTCTGGCGACGCGGATTCAATGGATCCGTCTCGCGCACCGTTCTGAGTATCTTGATTTCATCCTTGGCGGTGACGGCAAAATGTTGCGCCGATTTAACAATTTTAATGGCCACATAGCGCTTCTCCTGCAAATCCCAGCAGAGCCAAACGGTGGAAAAGTGTCCCCAGCCCAATTTGCGAATGACGTGATAGCGACCTGTAAATCAAGATTCAATTAAAATCCAACATTCCACCAGAGGGTTCAACTTTCAAAAGTGCACCAATCAGAAAAATGAAATCACAAATGTTTGCCTTTGACGGCAATAAATCCATTGGAGAGAAATTATTGCGCTATGGCTCTTTGCCTCGGCACGCTGGCCAGCTTAATGGGCACGATGAGCTGTAGCTGGGACATACTCAATTGAGGATGGTCCGCGAGCGCAAATTGCCTTTGTGCTCAGGGTATATATAATATAGTATATGATATGATATAGTATATATGTGAGTGTGTTGACGGTCTGATTAGTTAATAAACATGTAGAAATTTGCAGTATCTGCGGGCTCTTATCATTGGACTGTGCCTTATCGCTGGCAAAAGGTTAGCGGTATTTTCTTTGATTACAAACACTAAAATGAGCTTTATGCACATCATTTGCTATAAACCCACAGAAACCCCTTCAATAGGTGAAGGCTTAAGCGTATATTAGGGGCAGCCGGTGGTTGCAACAACAACAAGAAAAGGTGGAAGCCATGTCGCCAGCAGCAACCGCAAAAGCCAGCCAAATTCGAGCTGCCCCACCCCATAAGCAACCCTTGAACACACATCACACACACGCACACACACATTTAACATTAACACATAATTGTGTATCTATGCATGCTGTAAAGGGGCGTTCCACATTGACAACCTGTTGTGTGTAGTAACAACAACAGCAGCACAACAAAATCATGTTCACAACCATTTTTGGGGTCGATTGCAAATCCCCCTCCTGAAACAATGGAGTTATGTTCTGTGCAATATGAATTGGGTCTTGGTTGTGCCCTAAATACGAATTATAGAAAATAACGAAATAAACAACAAAAGTTGTTGCGTTGTCTACATACCGACGAATATTTAGTCAAAATCAATATTTTAATTAAATCAATCAGCTGTGAACTGTAGAAAGAACAAGCTTTTGACTACATGCACAAAAATAAATTTTGGGAAATGATTCAATTTTTGAACTGAATGGATATGGGAAAACTTTAAAAAAAAAGGAACTTTCTAAAAGTTTATTGGAAGTGGAATTTGTGGTGAACATAAATATGTTGTATATAGGGATTTGTAGTAGGGGAGTTTTTGAATTAACAAGGAATTTGACAACGTATGAGACATGCATTGAACAATTTTCCTAGTTTTTATTATAAACAGCCATAACCTATAAATTGAATCGAAATTGCTTGACGGAACAGCAGATCGAATAGAACAATTAAGAACGTTGCAGTCTGGTATAACCGACTGCGCAATACTCATTCACAGAATAATAAGAGTCGAAAACGGTATTAGCAATTTATGTTATTTTGGACAAACTCAATATTCTCCTTTCAGTTCGTGAACAAGTATAAAAAGTGTTGCAAACAAATCAAGGGTATACAAAAATGGCGTGCAACGTAACTGTTAATTTGTTATCTCTTTTTACAGCTATTTATGAGTTTGGTGCGAGGTGCAAACAGGTGAAACTCACCCTGAAACAAGTCGCCAATGTTGACCGGATGATAGCCGCCCTTGCAGTAGTCCTCCTTCAGCTCCTGCTCCTCGTTCTCGCTGTTCATCTCCGACTCGTCGGACTCGTTGGACGAGCTGCGCGGCGGCTGCTGCTGGTTGTGTGTGTTGTTCTTCAGTTTGGACTGCGACTGGGCGTCGGGCGTGTTGCCCGAACCGCTCGATGTGGACGCCGTGGCATTACTGAAGGATGCGGCGGATTTCGAGTTTGCAGCGCTGCCCACATGCAGTTGAAACTTGCTGGCGCCCTCTACATGGCTATTATTAGCTTTTTCTGGTGCTGCGTCTGCCGCGGGCATTGCGCCGTTGTCGCTGCTCGTATGTTGTTGTTGCTGTTGTTGTTGTTGTTGGTTTTCTTGGACGGGAGCTGCGGCTCCGTTTTGCTTGCCGCGTTTCTTGTTGTTCTTATGTCGCTTCTTCTTCGCCTGAATAGCCAGAACACGGCGGTTGACGTCAGCTTTTGAATTCATTTTATTGTTGCTGTTGTTGTTGCTAATCGCTTTATGCTATTCGCCTTTTTTTGTATTTTGCACGCCTCCGCTAATTTTCGCTAAGCGTAACAGCTGTTGAAGAAACAACAACAAGAAGTGTGCTCAAATCTCAATAAGGCAATGCAAAAAGTTTACGTTTGTATTGTACGTATTATTGTTGCTGCTGTTGTTGTTGTTGCTGCTGCTGTTGCTGTTGTTGGTGTGCGCACGCCTTGTCTATGCTGGGGCTTCGTCAAACGTGAACCAATCGTCGCACTCGCCTCGGGCTCCCACTTGTTCCAATTTGTCACCACTTCGTTTTCGATCTCTGCTCAAAAAATTCCCAGCGTTATTTCAATTTAAAAAAATACGTTTTTTTTTATTATTTTTTTAAATTGTTTGGCCATTTATTTCAACGAATAGTGTTTTATTCGCAGCACAAAAAACAGTCAAACAAATGCTCGGCAAGCGAAATTATACCAAATGGCGCTGCCAACTTTTCCTCTGCACAGCGTTTTATGCAGCTCTTGTAATTTTGTCTATTTCAAAATATTACGAATTAATCTATAATAAATTAACAATGAAAACAATGCCACAAATGCTCAACAAAAAAATATTGTGGAAAAAATGTGCGAATTTGAAGTGCGATTGAAACCAGGTAAGTTGGCAACACTTGTCGCCTAGTTAGTTCTTAGCGTGTGCTCACTCACACACATGCATACACGGCCATACTGCCATCTCGCTTGCACAGCAGTTGTAGCACACATTTGATTTCCCATTTTTGTTCGTTGCTAGTTGACTAATTTCCGAGTTTATAATTTGTGCTGTCAACTTACATGAATCTGAATGTTTCAGCATGCTAATCCATTGACATTATGTGGTGAAACGCGTGGACTTTCAGCCAAAACGTTGCTGCGCACCCACAAATTTGCGAGTGGAAAAATCTACTACCCAAAATACAACACTGACTTCTAGAGTTGGTTAACGTTACAGCGAGATGTCAAGTCATACTGTTATGTACAGCTGCTTGCAACACTTGAACTTAGTTAACCGTTCTAAATATTTGTATTTTTATATATTTAAGGCAATTAATCAGGGTTCTGACAGTACCTAATGTGGCACACTAATTATGAAAATATCGACATGCCCAATTGCGATATGTATCGATGTTATGCCTGCTCTATCTATGGAGATATCGTCAAATAGGCAAGTTGTCATTTGTCCACCTGGAACAGCTGATGGGTGTTAAGTGCAAGAATCGCACGCTTGTAATTTTTTAATATGTGAAGTTATGTTCGTTTTGTTATAATGCCGTATTGAATGCCAAATATGCTGTTGGAATCATTTCTACGTTTCGCTGCTATTCTACTACGCAAAATGCTACCCTAACAAACAGTGCTGAGAAACGTTTTCTCTGTTAACAGCTGTGCTCCGTCGCTTTCCAACACACGCGCTAATGAAATGGCGCGAAACTAATTTGGCGCGTCGCAGTGAACATTTGGAGGGAAACTGCATCGCCGTGGCCCAGTTGTAATTTGAGCAGTGGCAGTGGCAAGACGTACAATTATAATAAGAAAAAAAAACTGAGACACCGCACAGCCATTACAAACAGACGTGCCAAGAGTGAAATTGTCAAGCAATATACGCAGCCGATAAGCATAGCATTTAATTTAAACCGCAATCATGGCACAGCCATCTATAGCTGCATTTTTCAGCAATCGCAAACGTGCCGCTGTGGATGATGCGACCACAATTAAAAGCAGGGTAAGTGAGTGGACCATGTGGGTGGATGAACACATAAAAACGTGGCCCAAGTGCAAAAGATACTCAAGTGCAAAATAAGATACAAAAGTATCTGCTGCAACAAAGCATGTGTGTGTGTGTGTGTGTGTGTAAAGTGAGGCGTCCTGCGGCCATTTTCTATGCGTCCCAATTTAATTTGAGTATCCTACTCGTTGCAGCGTCTCGCAGAACCCGCCGAGGTTGTTGCCGTACCTCCACAGAACACAGATCAGGATGTGGACATCGATGCGCTTAAAGGTGGCATACGCACCCGCTCGGGCCGCAGCATCAAACTTATTGGCGTACAGCCAACCACGCCATCCCAGGAGGGCAAAAAGAAGCCGGCCAAGGTCGATGCGAACATCAAGCAGCCCAAGCTCGTACAGTTCATACGCAAGGGGAATCTCTCGCCGCGCAAGCAGCCACCGCCACAGATCTGCAATGAGCAGACGCCCAAGGTGAACACGTCGTTGGCCGCCCAACTGAGTGCGGACAATGCGCAGCGCGGCATGCGCACGCCCACCAAACAGATCCTCAAGGATGCGTCGCCCATCAAGCACATTGATCTGGCGAAGCGTGGCCTCACCTTCGATGAGATCAAGACCAAAATAACGCGCAGCGCCAAAATGCAGGAGCTAAAGGCTGTGCTGGCGCGCAAGGCGCAGCTGGAACTGCAGCGCAAGGCGCAGGAGGAGCGCAATCGACGCCTGCGCGAGGCTGGCCCGTCCCCAGCCAAGGCAGCCAACAGCGTGCAGCTCAAGGAGTTCGATACAATCGAACTGGAGGTGCTGACCAGGTGAGAACGATTGGAATTGCGCCTGCCACAATAATTTCGGTCGGCCTAGAAACGAACGTAAACAAAAACATATGCCAGCAAAAAACCGGGTAACATCATTAACAAACCATATTAAAAAAAAAGAAACTTTTTATATATGCAATTGTTAACGAGGTCGCCCTGGGGCTGGGAATGTCTGTCGCTGTGGTCTTGGACGCGCTCTCTTCAGCGGCCGCAGCGATAAGTGCAATCTGGTCTGTTATTCAAGCGACCAATTGCTGAAGTTGCATTTCTTTGGCCAAGCTATAGCTGCCTTGTTGTTGTTGTTGTTGTTGTTGTTGCAGCGTGACGTTCTGATCTATGAAACGTTAAACGCGCATGTGTACTTGAATTTATGCTGCATTTGCTTACAGCAATACACACACATGTAGCTGTATCTGTAGCTGTTTCTGTATCTGTATTCGTAACTTTGTGTGTAGCGCAATGTTTACCCTTCGCCAGCAAACGTTATTTTCTTGTCTGACCTTACCATAGTTCGGGGGTTGTTTGTGTGTAGATTTCGCTGCGCTGCATGGGAATGTTTTGAGCGCCGCTGACTCCGGGTCTCAGGTAGCGCTGAAATGTTGTAACGGCTATTTTGCTGTTGGAGGGTTGTTGTCTAACTGCATCAGCAATTCTGTAGTCCCATTTATTTTAGACAATAGCTACATTTTCTGATCGGAATTGTGTTTGGTTTGGCTTTTTTTTTTTTTTTTTTTTTTAGGGGGTTGTATATAAAACTTCTTAAATCCACCATCATAAACAATCTAAATATTATAAAAGTACGCCCAAGCCGGTTTTCAGCCTACTTTTATAAAGAAATGCTCATTGAATTCAACTTAACAGCAAATCTCTGTATATATGAAACATATTTGATGTACCTTTGTATAATAATAGTTACAGATATGGGATATGGGGTATGGGATATGGGGACCTATCTCTATATCAGGCAGATCGATTGCCATAATTTTTTGTATAGCTTTCTTAAGATAAACTTTATATTTTGCTACGGATGTGAGGTAATACGAATTATGGACTGAAAACTTTTTTGCCGTTAAAATAGCCGCTAAGCGGTGATACACATATGTGTGACTCATAATTAATATCAGAAATTCTAGTACGAAATACTAAGCATAGTTTTCTGTATAGTATTATATACAATTTAAAATCAACGTTTTCATTGCTTCGCATTCCTCTTTCAGCCCCTTGAAAACATTCAAGACGCCCACAAAGCTGCCGCCACCCACGCCGGACAAGAATGAGTTGATGTCACCCCGTCACACGGACGTCTCGAAGCGTCTGCTCTTCAGTCCGGCCAAGAAGGGCTCGCCGGTTAAGCTGCTGGAGCCGCCGGCATATAAGCGCTTTGCCAGCCTGGCCGAGACCAGCAAAGCTGGTCAGCTGCCCTTGCCGTATAAATATCGCCATTTGCTGGAGGTGTTCAAGGGTCTGGACTCGGTGGTGGCTATGTTCCACAATCGCAAGGAGTGCATTACGTTCAAGAAGCTCAAGCCGGCGGTGCAGCGAATGCTGCGCAAGAACTTTACGGAAACGCATCTGGCGCAGATTAGGCACGTTTATCCGGATGCATTCATATTCACGCAGATGAAGATGCGCAACTTTGGTTCGGTGTCCAAGGCGGACTACTTCCAGCTGGTCATCAGTCCCAACGTGGAGCAGTCGCCGGAGCAGCAGCGCCTCAACAAAATCGATGAAGACGATGTGCTCGCGTCGGCCCAGTCGACGTCTATGAATCCACACGTCATGACGGCGCGCATGCAGAAATTCCAGAGGCTGATGCTGCAGCGTGTCATGGAGGAACATGACAAGTTTGTGCGCTCACTGGATCCACCGATTATCATTGACAAGGTGCTCACCCGCTGGCATCCACAGTTCGATTTGGAGTCCTGCAGCGAGGTGGAGCTGGCAATGCTGCCGCAGCCGCCGAACGTGGAGAAATATTCCTCGGCCAAGGACATTCTTTCGACGGCGCGCAACCTCTTCAATTGTGCCACGCCCATGGAGCGCGCCATGGATCGCTACGAGGCCAAGTTAGAGGCTGACAGAAGCCAAGCTGAAGCTGTGGCACAGCAAAAGGCTCCAAGCGCCACAGCCACAACAACAACAACTGCAATAGAAGTCGCCAAATCACTTGCCAACACTTCCACGGCCACGCCCACTGTACAGTGCACGCCCACAGCGAATAACGATGCCACGTCGAATCTGCTAAAGGGCCTGCCCAAGTCGTTAATTGAGAAAATCCGCGCCAAACAGGCGGCCAAAGCCTTGGACGCGATGACGCGTCGACCTTCACAGGATCAGGAGGCGACCAAGTATTCGCGCCTGCCGGAGCTGGCGCGTCATCTGCGCAACGTTTTTGTCACGGAGCGCAAGAGCGTCCTAACTCTCGAGATCATCATCAAGAAGATCCAAAACAGTTTTCGGGCAAATCTGACGCCGCAGGAGATTGAGTCGCATCTGAAGCTGCTGGCCAAGGAGCTACCAGCCTGGGCATCGTTCCATGAAGTGCGCAAAACCATGTATTTAAAGATCGCCAAGGACCTGGACATGAATAAGATCATTGAGAAGCTGGAGGAGATTGCGAACGAGAAGAGCAAATAACTGGAGATTAAGATTACGCTAGCCATGCAAATCCTAGACCCTGTGGACTATATCCAGCTATATTGTATGTTTAAGTAACACACTTACCTAGGCTCAATTAAACTAGGAAATTATATTGTTAAACATAATACTGACATAATTATTATATATTTGACCAACTTCATACCAAAACACATTTCATCACATCATTTACTCAATTATTTTGTGAACATTTACGCTTGATCAGTTATTTAGCAGACACTAGTATATTAAGCATCATTGTCATGTAATACGTTAAATAAATGTTTTTTCTGGAAAAATATTCAATTGTACAAATATCTAATTTCTGATCCGCTGCGTTCCTCAAAAATACCACATTCCGTTGAAATTTGAATTTGTGGTGTATTTTAGTGCATTTATATTTTAATTGAGTTGTAGAGCAACACTTTTTTGGTTGTGTGTTTGGTAACACTGAACAGCAAATGCGCGGGCTTTGCGTTTGCTTTGCGATTTTATGGATTTTTTCCGCGAATTGCACATAAAATGCATGAAAATGAGGCAGATGCAGAAATTCCAAAGCCCACAGATGCAGCTTCGGGTCAAATCAAGGCCATAGCTAAGGACACCGTACATAAAATCTGCTCGGGCCAGGCAAGCTGTTACCAAAACAAAGCCAACAATAAGTTTAAAGCGTCTTTGTTTATTTTGTTGTTGTTCAGGTGGTGCTCAGCTTGGCAGTCGCCATTAAAGAGCTAGTGGAGAATGCCATCGATGCGGGCGCCACGCTGGTCGAGGTTAAGCTTAAGGACCAAGGACTGCAGGGCGTCGAAGTCTCGGACAATGGCAGCGGCGTAGAGGAAACCAATCTGGAGGGCATGAGTAGGTTGCGCTACGAGTCCGCAAGCATGCGGCGCTAATTCTGTTTCTCCCTTGACAGCGGCCAAGTATCACACCTCCAAGATACGTGAATTCGTTGATCTGCTGGGCGTGGAGACATTTGGCTTCCGCGGCGAGGCGCTAAGCTCGCTCTGTGCGCTCTCCGACATGGCCATACAGACGCGCCACAAGTCCACGGCTGTGGGTGAGTCACTGCTTCCAAAATTACAGCTACCCTACTAAGCCCATCGTAATTGCAGCACTGAAGATCGAACTGGACCACGAGGGCAGAATTAAAAAGCGTTCGCCCTGCGCCCGCGGCGTGGGCACCACCGTATCACTGGCCAATCTGTTTGCCACGCTGCCCGTGCGTCGACGCGACTTTACGCGCAATATCAAAAAGGAGTTCACCAAGATGTGCCAAATATTGCAGGCCTATTGCCTGGTCACGAAGGGCGTGCGCATCATCTGCAGCAACCAGACGCCCAAGGGCGTCAAGTCTGTGGTGGTACAGACACACGGTGCCTCGGATGTGCTGGCCAACATATCGGCGGTGTTTGGTGCCCGCCAAGCGGCGGACTTGGTGCCACTGAAATCGCCCTTCGAGGCGGGCCAACTCAGTGAGGAGCGTTTGCGTGAAGAGCTGCAAAGCGGCAGCGATGCGTCCGAGACCAGCTGCACCGAGTTCAGCGCCGAGGATGTGGAGCGTCTGAATAAAGCGGGCTTTCAGCTGGAGGGCTACATATCCAGCTGCCGCCATGGCGCCGGCAGATCCACCCGAGATCGCCAATTCTTCTTTGTCAATGCGCGACCGTGTGAGCCAAAAAATGTAAATATAATTATATATAATTATGTAGTAGCTAATGCAAGTGGTTTAATTAGAGTCCAATCGTTTATCTACTAAAATAGGTCACTAAATAAACCACTTACATTAAATATTGTCCGTCCGCGAAGCTCTTTCTTCATCAGTTGTATGCCAAAAACAGGGTATAAAACACACAAAGGGAGCGACTTCGTTGTTTGACTCGAAAAATGCTCAACAAGTTGAGGCCTTGAAAGAAGGTTCTTGAAATAGTTATACAGATAGTCTGCTCCCCACACATTAGGACGTTATATACTACCTTAACTAATACCCTGCCTTTTCAGATAGCCAAGCTTATGAATGATGTCTATCATCGCTATAATGTACAGCAGCAGCCTTTCATATACCTCAACGTGGTGACGGCGCGCGCCGAGGTGGATGTCAATCTGACGCCCGACAAGCGTCAGCTGCTGCTCAACAATGAAAAGATTCTGCTGCTGGCTTTGAAGAAGTCGCTGCTGGACACCTTTGGCAGTCTGCCGTCCACATTCCAAATGCAGAATGTTTCCATAGCCAGCATGCTGGAGCCCAAAGTGAAGCAGGAAGACACCAAAGAAACTGCAGCTGTCAAAGAGTTGGACGAGGAGCCGGAAGTGCCCGTTAGCTCCTCGCAGCGTTTTATGGACGTTTTGACTCAATGGCGACGCACGGGCGATACAAGGGGCGTGGCACCGTCTGCGCCAGCCAAGCGGCGCTGTGGCGAAACAGAGGAGATTGCAGCGCGTGCTCTAAAGCTGCAAAAGATACAGGATTTCCTAACGCAAGAGACGCCCACGGCTTGTGGCTATAAAAGCGAGTCGGATTCGGGCGAAGAAGCGACGGGCAACCGGGAGAAACGGGAACCAAGTCCCAACAGCAGCTTTGTGAGCCTAAAGACGCTCAAACAGGATTCACTGGGTAAGTCGGACAGCAATTGGCAGAGTAAAAATAAATGCTTGATCCACTGAATCCTCTACTTGTAGCCTACGATGAGCTCTTGCAGCCGGCAAAGGTGCCGCGCATTGATTGCAAAACGTTGACGCCCGCGAAAACACGACTGAGCATAGCCGAGCTGAAGCCAGAGGCTACGCCAATTAAAGTCCAGCCCGAGCCAGCTCCATTGGAAGCCCAGCCGGACGCTGCATACAGCTCCTCGCAGACAATCACCGAATACAGCGATGATGAAATTGAGATGCCCACGCGCATAGAATTCGACGGCAACAGCGATTCAGATGGTGCACCACCAAACGTAGCCAGCGGTGAGCTGCGCACCACGCTCGAGCAGATCGCGGCCAGTCTGCAGGCGCAGGAGCGGCAGCGTGCGGAGCGCAAGCGTTGCGCCAAGCTGCAGCGTTTGCGTTTCAAGAGCGAAATCAATCCGAATCAGAATCAAAATGCCGAAGCGGAGCTGCAGAAGGAGATAACCAAGGCGGATTTCGAGCGCATGCAAATCATTGGACAATTCAATTTGGGCTTCATCATCGTCAAGCTGGAGGACGATCTCTTCATTGTCGATCAGCATGCGGCAGATGAGAAATACAATTTCGAGACGCTGCAGCGCAGCACGCAGCTGGAGTACCAGCGTCTGACGGTGCCCCAAATGCTGGAGCTGACGGCTGTCAACGAGATGATACTGCAGGATCACCTGCCGGTCTTTGAAAAGAACGGCTTCAAGTTCGAGATCAATGCGGACGGTGAGTTCCACTGTTAGCATCAGCTTGCTTAATGTCTTAGCTGACGCTTTTCTGTTCCGCAGCACCTGCTACGAGGAAGGTGCGTCTGCTGGGCAAACCCTTTAGCAGGAACTGGGAGTTTGGCAAGGAGGACATCGATGAGCTCATTTTCATGCTGCAGGATGCGCCCGAGGGCACCATTTGTCGTCCCTCGCGCATTCGCGCCATGTTCGCCTCACGCGCCTGCCGCAAGTCCGTGATGATTGGCAAGGCGCTCCACAGGACAACCACCATGCGCCGGCTCATCACGCAAATGGGCGAAATCGAACAGCCCTGGGTAAGTGCATGAAGAGTATCTGGGATATGTGAGTGTACGTATGTCATATGTGGCACAAATAGGCTTTCAGTTATCTGATATCGTTTATATTTGCGGGACAAGGTGAAAGATTGACTTTAAAGACTCTGAATCCTTCTTTAGAATCTCTAGAGTTCACAGTAGTTAAGAGTAGGGAATCCATTCGGGTATATTAAAATCCAGAACTGGTTTAACGGGAGGTAGTAGACATAAACCAAGTTCATCTCAAGGATCCCTTTCATTAATTTATTTATGTCGTATTAGTTTGAAATGTGTATTCGCTGCTGGTAAATTCCTTTCGTTATCTGTGTTGGTCCCGGTTAATTCCTTGATCTTTACTTTTATCGTTATTCTTACATCAACTTATTTTTATATAGTGTACAACATTCAAATCAACGTCAGAATTAAGTAACGCTTAAAATACGAATATCTATTAAAGAACTTTGCTCCGAAAACCGCGTGAAACCAGCTCAGCCACCTCGGAAACCTCACGACCACGCGTCTCCGGCAAATAGAATTTGGTGAGCAAAAAAAGCAGCGCGCTAAACAGGGAGAAAAGCAGAAACACCCAAGAGCCTATTAGGGAGTAAATGGTGGGAAACAGAAAGGCCACCAGGAAATTGAAGCTCCAGCCCGTTTGATTGCCCAAAGAGTTGGCCACCGAGCGCGAAGTCACCTCAAAGAGCTCTGAGAAGAAAGCAAGAGAAGAATGAAGAAATAGCTGATTAATAGATTGACAATTAATGCAAAAACCCAAACAGACCTGTGCCTATAAAGGAGGGCATGGCGCCCAAAGCCAGCTGAAAGCCAATGAGGTACAGAAAGAGGCTGGCAATGGTGCCATAAATTAACCAAGGAATCAGCATCTGCAAAACGATTTTAAATACACAAAAGATAGACAATATTAGGACTGAGCGCCAACAACAACTCACGCTTAGCTCCGTGAGCACGCCAAAGGCGAACATGAACACGGCACAAAACAAGCTCGAGAGTAGCATCAAGGTGCGTCTATTGAACTTGGCCATGAGCAGAGGACTCAGCAGCGATGTGAACAGATTGACATTGCCGGCGCACAGGCTCAACAGCTCGGCAACGTGCGGCGAGAGGTTGCTGCTGCTAAAAACGAACACGGAGTAGTAGAAGATCTGCCAAAGAAACAGCTGATAAGAATTTATAAATGGAGAGAAACCTCTAACTAACAAAGGAGCAGCCCGTCAGCTGTTGGCCACCCTGGTAGGCGCAGAGCAGCACCAGCGGCAGCAGCATCTTTGGGTCTCGGAGCACCTCGCACAAGCTGCGACTGCCGACCTTGTTGGCAGCCTCCAGTTCCATGGCCTGAATCTCCGCCTGCAGTCCGAAATCGCCGCCACGCAAGCGGATGAGCATTTGCAGCGCCTCCTCGCGCTGCTGCTTCACTATGAACAGCCACTTGGGGCTCTCCGCATACCAGCGAAAGGGAGCATAGCAGATGGCCACGAAGACCACGTAAAAGCTCAGCGCAATGTGCCAATGCTGCTCGTCGCCAAGGACCGACTGCATGCTAAAGAGCTGGGACACCACAATGCCAATGGAGAAGCCAACGGCACAGCAGGCGCCCAGCGTGCCTCGCTGTGGCAGAGCCGCAATTTCGCTGTGGTACATGGGCAGCCCGGTGGTGACCAGGCCAGCGCCCACGCCCACGATCAGGCGACACAGCAGCAGCAGCTCCACGGACTGCAGCCAGCGGCAGCAGAGGAAGCCAATGGCCGCCAGGAGGAGCAGCGAGCCGCTGAGCAGAAAGCAGCCGCGTCGACCAAAACGATTGGCTGCCCAGCCGGCGCAGGCGGAGCCTATGACGCCGCCAATCAAATAGATGGACACGATCAGGGCCCAGAGCGTGTTCAGGCCACCGGGCGTCAGCTCCAGGCCATAATTCTGCAGCAGAGTGGCGGCACACCAGGCGCGCATGTGCTGCAAAGTTCCAGATTTCAGTGGGTGGCTGTGCGTGTGGACTCACGGACTAGGTGATCTCCCTTACCTCTGCGGGATTGTTGATGATGCCCATGCAGTAGCCGCCGGGCAGAGCGGCGCCAATGGTGCTGCCCAGCGTGCTACCCACGAGCAAACCTGTCCACCTTGACCTGTGTTGCGGTCCACGCTGCTGCTGCTGCTCCATTGCGCTCTCCAAGGGGAACTGTTCACGCAGTGAACATTGCCTAGGTTTTTTATACAGTCGCTAATACCTCAAGAATTTATTGGAGTAGCCGCAAAATGGGTTTAACTGCAGCTAAATCAGAGGCATTAACATTGCCCTTGAAGAGGGCATTCTGATTTTATCACCAAATGGGTAACGCCCAGAATTCTTCGAATCCAGAAAGCATACAGGTTAAAGCTTAAATTATATATATGTTCCTGATCAGCCGATACGATATAGCCAGGCCAGTCTCTTGCTAAGTAAACTATCTAAATACAAGTTGGCAGGCATTGCAAATGTCGGAGATGTGATCAGATCAGTATATCATTTAATTCCCTTAGGAATTTTCGATAAAAAGAATCCTAACTTTTTGTATAAAAAACATTTGTTTTTCAAGATATCTTGATCAAAATCGTCAATTAAATCGTCAAAAATATCAGCAAAATTGTATACATATCGGACTACTATATCATATAGTTGCTATAGGAACAATCGTTGAAAATTAAACCTCATGAATGGAAATTAGTTTTTGGTAAATTCTTATCAGCATCGAAGTACTATATTGGCACAAAAGGAGTATTATATCATGTGGCTCCCATAGGAATAATCAGCCGAAAATTAAGTTCGTTTACAAAAACACCGATGTGTGGATAAATATAGAAATATATTTGCGCGCAAGGGTATTTAAATGTCGGCAACACGAAGACAACACTTCTTTATCTCCGCGCTTTTGATTTAAAGCCGTCGGCAACTAGCGGCGCCACCTCGGATGGATCTCGACCGCGCGTCTCCGGCAAGTAGCGTTTGGTCAGCAGAAACACCAGCAGGCAGGTAATGGAGCACGGCAGGAAGACCAGAGCGCCCCAGGCATTCTGCAGGCTGGGAAAGGCCATGCCAATGATCAGGTTGCAGAGCCAGTAGACGACGCTGCCCAGCGACATGGCCGCCGAACGTGGCGCCACCTCGAAGAGCTCTGTCGAAAAGGAGAGTGAGAGAAACGGACGGGGAGGGATTTCAGCTGCAACGCACCTGCGCCAATAAAGAAAGGCAGTGGACCCAGGCCAAACTGGAAGACAACAATGTACATAAAGATGCAGATGATGCAGGCCATGGCAAACCAGCTGAAGCTCTCCTGAAAGTGCGGATAACAAGGATAACAAGGATAACAAGGATAACATCGGCAATGCCGGAGTTTAGTCCACAACTCACAATGAACTGCAGCAGCATGGCGAACAGAAACAAAAAGACACAACAGAAGAAGCTGGAGAAGAGCATCAGCGGTCGGCGATTGAAGCGCTCCATCAGCCAGGGACCTAGGAGCGCAGCTGCCAGATTTGTGGAGCCAGCGCCTAAATTAGCCCACTCGGCGGCCTGTGCGCTGAGACCCGCCTTGCGAAATATGGACACCGAATAGTAGAAGATCTGGAAGCACACAAAACTGGTTGCCTCAGCACCAAGGAGCAACTGCAGCCAGGCGGATAACGCACCGCATTTATGCCGGACAGCTGCTGGCCGCCCAGGAAAGCACAGACAATGATCAGGGGCAGGCGCAGCTGCGGATTGCGCAGCACCTGGAGAAATGAGCACGGCGTGCTCTTCTCCCTCGCCTCCTGCTCCATGTCCTCCAGTTCCGCGCGCAGCGCCTCGCTGTCCGCCGCATAGCCGCGCAAGAGCTGCAGCTGCTGCGCCGCCTGCTGCTTGCGTCCCTTCACTATAAACAGCCACTTGGGACTCTCCGGATACCACTTGAAGGGCGCGTAGCACAACAGCACGAAGATGCCGTAGAAGGCCAGCGCAATGTGCCAATGCTCCCGACCCCCAAGCACCGATTGCAGGCTGCAGACCTGCGACACCACCACGCCCACCGTCAGGCCCAGCGGGCAGAAGGGCGCCAGCTTGCTGCGCTGCTGCAGTGCGGCCAGCTCGCTGTGGTACATGGGCATGCAGGCGGTGAGCAGGCCGGCGGCCAGGCCCACCAACAGGCGACCCAGCAGCAGCAGCTCCACGGAGCCGAGCGGCCGACAGATGTAGAAGAAAACGGCGCCCAAAGCCAGCAGCACGCCACAGATGTGCATGGAGGGACGGCGTCCAAATCTGTTGGCTATGGCGGCGCCCGACAGCGAGCCCACAGCGCCGCCCACGAGGAAAATGGACACCACCGTGGCCCAAAGCAGCTCCAAAGCGGCTTCGCTCAGCTGCAGATCATAGCGGGTGTAGAGCGTCTCCTGGCACCAGGCGCGCATGTGCTGCAGGGGAAGAGAAGAGAGAAAGAGAGAGAGAGAGAGAGAGAGCGATATGGTGTAAAAAGGAGTATAGGAGGAAGTTCAACAGAAAGTAAGGGACGATGACATGGTGTGCAGAAGAGAGTTTGACAGAATGCATAACAAGGAGGTGAAAGACAGTATACGGCGATGTATAACAGAAAGTAAAGGATTAAAACATAGATTGCAATAAAGAGTATGACAGGATGTGTAATAAACAGTATAAGAAGTTGAACAACAGGGAGCAAGGCAGGCAACAACAAAGAGTCTATTAGAGAGTATAAATGGGAAAACAGAGTATGATAAAGAAATATGAATATAAAGTTTCACAGGATATTAGGCAGCATGTAGGCAGGATATATAACCGAGAGTGTACCATCCAGTATAACAGAGCGTAAAGCGGGAAGTTGAACAGGATACATGTATATAACATGGAACATAAAACGGAGTTGTAAAAGAGAATATCAAAGGCTGAATAACAGGAAGGAAAACACGGAATATGGCTGGGATTATAGAAGATAATTAAAGTAGTAAAACCAAGTTAGAACAGTGAATATTATAAGAAGCTGCAATAAAAAGATTACCAAAGATAATTCATGTTGTATAGGGTGGATAATATGTGGTATAACAGCGAGTATGCCAGGGAGTATAACAGAAAGTGAGCATATAACAGATAGAAAGGTAGTAGACAAGAGACTAACAAGAAGTATGTCAGGCAGTATAACAGTATACAAAGAAAATATAATAGATCAGTAGTTAAAATAGGAGAGTTTGCCAAGGAAATTCGCAGGAAGTCTAACAGAGAGTATTATAATAGAGATTGTATAATATATAAGTAACGAAGGGTTACAAGGACATGCACTCAAGTATAACAGTTGCCCAGTTGGGCTGCTACTCACCACAGCGGGACTGTTAACCACGCCCGTGCAATAGCCCACGGGCACAGCGGCGCCCAGTGTGGCGCCATAGACCGCCAGCTTCAAGGTCCAGCTCCATTTGGGCTGCTCCTGCGAGGATAGAGTTCTGCATGTGCTGTAGTTACGGCAATGTCCTGGTCTTACCAAACGCTTAGTGCTGTCAACTGCCATTAGCGGTGCCTCCGAAAACGTCAATGAGTTGACGGCGTCTGTTGGCTGCTCCATGTCGCGATTAACGAGTGTGTGCATCTCGTAACGGGCACAGAGCTTCACTGGCCACTGGCAGGTTGTATTTCATTCGGAAGCGTAGCAAGATGCAGATAAGGTCACGTTTATGACGTAGATAGCGAAAGGTGTAGCCAAGATTTAAGTTATTTAATTCATTTTATTGCAGAACTGCCCGCACGGTCGTCCCACCATGCGTCACCTAATCAATATCACGATGCTGATGGATGAGGAGGAGGACGACGATAACAACGATGCCCCAACCTAAAACAGAAGCCAAAATAAAACGTGCCAAGCAATTGTGAACAATGTGTTTACTTTTGGTTTATTTTTTGTCTAGTAGCTAATGGTTATCTGATAATTCCGGGTTATATCAGCGGCAACACGCGACTTCTCACACGCTGATTGTGCGGAAGATGTTGAAGCCACTGTGCGCCGTGGACAGCAACACGCCCGGCAGCTGGGCATGCCAGTGCAGCTCCTTGATCTCTTTCTGGCCCTGGTGGATGAAGAGCAGCTGCGGCGGCAGCTTGCCGAGCTCCTCTTCGTTCTGGGCCGGCACCGGCACCGGCGCCTGCGCCTGATCCGCATCCTTCTCCACGGCCAGATCCCACAGCGCAATCTGATCGTCATCGCCGCCCGAGGCCAGAATCGTTGCCTCGCTGGGATTCCATTCGACCGTGGTTATATGATCCGTATGATGCTTGAATGTAGCAATGGGCTTCTGCGTCTTGAACTGACGCAAATCCCAGATGTGCAGGAAACCATCGTCGCCGCCGCTGGCAATGAACGGCTCCGAGTGGTTCCACGAGATGACATTGATGTCGCTCTCGTGCGCATTCTCGCAGGTGAGCATGCAGGCCTTTTGGGGCGCCGCACGGCAGTCCCAAATGCGTACGGTCTTGTCCACGGAGCAGGAGGCCAGCACACTGCGCTCATTGGGGCTCCATTGCAGATCCTCGACAGAGGCAGTGTGACCCACCAGCGGACGCTGATCGACCTTCCAGGTGCCATCCTCCAGCGGGCTCCATATGTGTATATCACGGCGACAGTCGCCAGTGGCCAGCACGCCCTCAGCACTGGGGCTCCAGTCAATGGCGAATCCCTCCTGCTGATGGCCGCTGAACGTGTAGACGGGACGGGTTTCATTGCTGGCGCTCTGCTGCTCGTATTGCTTAAGCAGCTGGTCATCCTCGACGGCCTGCAGCTGCTGCGACAGATTCCAGATGTTCACGCGTCCCAGTTCGCTCCAGGAGGCCGCAAACACGCTATTGCCCATGCGATGGGCACGCACGCGATTCACGCAGCCCTGATGCTTGATAAGGGCGCAGGTCATCTGCGGCTTCTTCAGCTCGTTCTTGTCGGCCACTTCGTCCTGGTCATCCTCCAGCTCCTCGTCGTCATCGTCGTCCTCCTGTGTCTTGTGCAGATTGCTCATCTTCATCACAATCAGATTGTTGACATGCGTGCGGGCCGCCTGGGTGCCGGCTACTATGTACGCAGTCATGGGAAAGCTCTCCCTGCCCGTGCCCAGCTCATCGGGGATGATGTCGAAGCTCAGACAGGGCGCACCCGTCGATGCCTGATGCAGCATCACATAGGCGCTCTCGTCACAAACCAGCTCTTCGTCTTCGGCCAACGTTTTGCCCGGCAAGTAGACCTGCTTGGGCGTTTTTGTGGCGCCATCGGCTTCTTCGTCATTGTCGCTGTCGGGCTCCATGTCGCTTTCGGCGTCCTCAGGCTCCACAATCTCCATATCGATCTCATCGTTGACGTTGTCCATTGCTATTAAATAATTCCAATAGGGACACACAAATTTCTTGTTTTGGCGCTGCACGTGCAATTGGGCCAGGAAACAGTGTGACCAATGCTGGAATTTTCAATATTGCACACTTTTGTTCAGAACTGGTTTAAGCACTCATCCGAGTTCACGACTGAACTGCTAGAGCTCAAAGAGAACGAGCTACTCCACAGATCTATCTACAAATTTGTATAGCATGAATTGGGGGCCATTGTCTGCGATGTAAAATATAAGCAAGGCAAATATTTGTAGCACATTTTGTATTGGACTGGCAACAAGGTTACTGCATATCGTTTCAAATATCTCGGGCAAAGATTTAGGTAAATCATTCAGGAAAATTTTAGTGTAAGCTTTAGACTTTAATTGTGTATACCAGGTTTTGGGGGCCCTTATCTCTATATGACAATATTTTCGAGAATGGTAAAAACTCAATTGTTTAAATTTATATTCCCCGGAACTAAGTTTCAAAAATCTAACATAACTGGAGCTGGAGTCAATTTGGACGCGAAATACTAAAAGGAAAAAATACTAGAAAACGTGCTATCTAGTGTGCGTTCGATTCTCTGTTGTATTTGTTCACTCTTGCGACAGCAAAAAAGCAAAACAGAAGTCGTACGTTAAATAATAAAATATATAAATTTCATTATTCAAATGGCGAAAGCTGGGAATCCGTTCAACATTCTGCGCAACATCTACCACAATGAGTTCCAGTGGTGAGTAGCATCGCGTTCATTGAATATTGAAAGCAATTTCAGTACCGCGCTCGTTTACATAACCACACTTTTCCCTTGCAGGATGTTGGTGAAAAGCTTCGGTATGTTTTTCCTGGGAGTGCGAATTGCCAAGGAGTTTGTGGGCGTGGAATTGATGCCCACTGTGTTGCCGGCCTAGTGTAATAAACCAAATTCGCTATGTACAAAACAATAGGGCAGTTAACTAATTATAATTAAAACGAAAAAGTATTTACAAAGCGTTTTCTGGACGAGATTTCAGCTAATTTCTGCTAACGATCAGCTCTTTAATCTTCGACTCGTCCATGTCAATCTCGTGTATAAGGCTATCGGCGAGTATGCGTGGCGTCATCTCGCGCTGCAGAAAATTGGCCACCAGCTTGCGGCTGGGCACGGCGCCGCCATGGGCCAGGATCTCGGCCCGGTACTTCTCGCCCGCCTGCCGATTGAACGGATTCGCCTCGAAGTACGTTTGCCATATCCACGAGGCAATGGTCTTCGATATCAAATACGCATAGTACTTGGCCCCGTAGCCGACCAGGTGGGAGAAGCGCAGCTGCCAGGCTGTGTTCTCCACATAGGGCAGTCCGTAGTAGCGATTCTGCACGGCGCGCAGCGTTTCCGTCGTGTTGGCGCCTTGTTGCGCGGCATCGCCGTGGTAGACCTGATCCAGCGCCGAGTAGAAGACCTGCAACTGCGTTTCGCTGGCCGCAAACAGATGCTTGGAGGCGCACAGGCGGCGCAGCATATCCTCCGAGATGGGCTTGTGGGTCTGAAAGTGGCGGGCAAATGTGCGCAGCACGCGCGGATCGCTGGCAAAGTACTCCATCAGTACGCTGGGCACCTCGGCAAAGTCGGTGGCGCAGCGGGTGCCCGTCACGTGCTGGTGCTCGGTGCGCGCCAGCATCGAGTGCATCGCATGGCCCATCTCGTGGAACAGATTGTCGAGGCGCGCCGGCGACAGCAGCGTCGGTCCCGTCCAGCGCGGCTGCGCCAGGCCCAGCATGACCACCACAATGGGCAGCTGATAGCTGCCGTCGGTTAGCCGCTTGCCGCCCTGAATGGTGAAATGGCAGTCCTGGTTGGGCTTGCCGCTGCGCTCAAAGAAGTCGCAGTAGATGTAGCCGAGCAGGCCCTCGGTCTCGTGCATCACGGCCAGCTTGTAGATGTCGCTGTGCCAGCTCTCGCCGGGCTCCATTTCGGTGTTCTGCAAGCGCACGCCGTACAGCGCGTGCAGCAGGTTGTCCAGGCCCTCCATGCAGCCGCCCAGCGAGAAATAGGGCAGAAACTCGTTGGCCTGCTCCTCGAGCGATTCGCGCTTCAGCTGCGCGGTAAAGTACGGCGTGTCCCAGATCTCCACCAGGGCGCTGCTCTGGCCGCTCTCCTTGCGCTTCATTTGAGTCATGAGCGCAAAGTCGGCGTCGGCACGCGGACGCAGCTGCTCGGACAGCTCGTCAATGAATTCGCGCACCAGTTCCGGTCGCTCCATGGTGCTGCCGTTGAGCGCACGATGCGCGTACGTTTCGAAGCCGCAGCTGCGCGCCAGCTCGTAGCGGCAGAGCAGCAGATCCTTGAGCAGCTCCTCCTGGCTGTCGGACGGCTGCAGATACAGGCGATGGGCGGCTTCGCGCATCTGCACATTCGAGGCATTGGTGCACAGGCCCGTAATGATGATGTTCTCGCCCGCCGTGGGAAAGCTGTGGAGAAACCAGTTAAGATTAACAGCTTAGATTTGCTTGAGCAGCAGCAGTTGCTGCACTTACTAGTGTCGTATGCCCTCGGGCACGTAGCTCTGCGACAGCACTGTGGGCTGCACGGCGCCGTTCATGAACTTCTGGCCCAGCTGCAGGATGTAGTCGTTTAGGCGCACAACGCGCAGTCGCTCCTCCTCCGGCAAATGTATGCCGCACTGCTCAAAATCAAACAGAAACAGCTTGGCCACATGCCCGTCCACTTCGGTGGTGGGCAGAAAGTCGCCGTCCTGCACCACCTTACTGAGCGCCTGATACAACGGCTTGTGCGTGTTGAGGCTCTCCACGACGCCGCAAATGCTGATGCAGGCCTGTTCCGCCGCCTGCATGTACTTGTTCTTGGGATGGGCGATGCGTATGAACTCGGCCAGGTCGGCGACCTTGCAGAGTGAGTCGGAGAGCTCGTCGAAGATGTCGACCATTTTGCGCTGTCGCTGGCTGGAGATGGCTTCCGCGATGAGATCCTGCGTGGAGCGCTCCACATTTTCGCGCAGCAAATGGAAGCCGTCGGCGGTGCGCAGCTCCCTCATCCGGAAAAGACCCTGGCAAGGGGAAAAAACATCAATTTTAGGCACACTTGGACAACTTTCTCCGCTTGGAGCACTTACCGCATCGTCGCGCGTAAAGTTGATGCGCTTTGCCGGCGGCGCATTGAAGGCGGTGGCCAGAGGCGACCAGGTGGAGAGCAGCTGTCGTTGCCGCCAACGCTGCAGTGCAGCATTCGCTGTATTTCGGCTCAGTTTCAGCATTGTTGTCAACTGTGGTGGGGATTATTTCAGTTGTTTAGCCGATTGTTACATATTCACACGGGCCGCCAATCAGCTGTTTGGACAGAGAGAGAGCGCTTGGCCAGTGTGCGTGAGTGTGCAAATGAAACGGAAAATACGTACGTGCTCGACCAGTGAATACGTAGTGACAGCGCTGCCAACTTTCTGCAGAACTCGCTTTTTATTTATTTATTTTTTAAAATTAATTTGACAAAACCATTAATTTCGTAATACCAGTAAAATCATAATGTCTTGTTTTTTCAGCTTTCAGTGTACAACGTTACACAAAGTGCCACGTTTTCCAACACTGCGCACGGGCAACGGTTTCTCAAATTTGAACGTTAAGCAAATGTCATAAAAAACTGCAATGCATATAAAACTGGAGATAAGCTAATAATATTGCTGGCAGACAGCGCATGAACTGTGTTATCGATCCAACTCTCGACGTAAGTGTAATTGACAAACTTAATAGCGTCAATGCCCTCGCACCGCTGTGCACCGCCAATAATGCCCGCGAGATCGTCGTGGCATATCAGCGGACCACCCAAATCGCCTGGACACACTTGTCCCTGTGCATTCGGCTCGCCACAGATATTGCCCTCGGAGACAAAGTTGAGCATATTTTTGCAAAAGTCGTGATTACGAATAATGATATCCAAAAACATCATTTCATTGCCATACGGGCCATGCTGAGGTGAATATGTGATTAGAGCAATCAGACAGCTTATTGGAGACAGCTTATTGTACCGGATACACCTGACCCCAGCCCATGGTGATGCACTTCATGCCTTCTTTGATCGTGACGTGCTTTCGCTTTATTATCGGCTTCACGTGCCGCATATTTACGGGTATGCGATTCCCCAGCCGTAGCACGGCCACGTCGTAGTTAACATAGCGACGATATTTTGGATGCACCACAATGCGATCAACACGCCGCGTATCGTCCTTTCCGTATTTTTCCAGGCGGTTCACCGAACCGAACACGATAAGAATGCCGCGCGGATTCATAATTGCCTTGTGCCTGCTGCGGATGAAACAAGGTCAATCAGAGCTGTTTAGGATCTGGCTGGGAATGCTGGCTTACTCCGTAACACAGTGGGCCGCCGTCAAGATCGTCCGGCTACTAATAATGATGCCGGTGCAGAAATGATTATCGCCATGATAGTCAATGAAATTTAACGTACGTATGGATACCAAGTTCCGGACATAGCTGCCATGGTCGGGTATTATTCCGCCGGCAATCAACATCTGAAACTGGTCATCGCTATTTCTATTGAAGGTGCCACGGCCGGCGTGCGTCAGACACCACGGCACCAGCATACAGACCCTTAAAATCTGGCAAATATTCATACTCGGCCAACTTGGATTAGGTTTGAATGAGTATAACATTTATTCGAGCAACTGGCTCCAACTACACATAAAGTAACATATAAATATATAGTCCGATATAGTCTCATGTGCTTCAAAAATCTTGGACACGCCACAAGTCCTTCTACATACTATACACAACAAGACAGATTGCCCGAGTCGGGAGTGCCCGACTATGAGATACCCTGAACCTAGCTGAAAGGCTGTCGTTACATACATTTCAACCCCCTTGCATGCATACATAAACAAAATCACACACACACACACACACACACATACAAACACATTCCAAAAGCTGCGACCCCCGTTGCGGAAACTAAATTGTTGAATGACTTCTAAATTAATTGGAAAATAATTATGAAATTTTCAGGATTTTAAAAGAGCATCCAATTGTATGAGCAAGGCTCTTAAACTCAAATCTCATTTTTTTTATATTTGGAGCGAGTGGGGAGACGTATCCAATAAGTGAAATATTCATAATCTGCATATGTTTTACGAGAATATTCAAAACTAAATTCTAAGGATCTAGCTCATATAGTTTCTGAGATATGCTCAGAAAACCCGGACAATTTGAAATAAACTTGACTTAAAAAACCCAACTGAAACTCTCTAGCTCTTTTAGTCTCTGAGATCGCGTTTATACAGACATTCACACGGAGAGACAGACATGGCTAAATTGACTCGACTAGTGATGCTGACCACGAATATATATACTTTATGGGGTCGGAGATGCCTCCTTCTGCCTGTTACATACATTTTCACTCATTTTCAATGGGTTCAGGGTATAAAAATAAACTTAAGATTCGAAATTTATTATAAGAAAATTAAATTGAATTCTAAAGTATATATGCAGCAGATTATATACTGAAGGGATTACGTATATGAGACTTGTCTAAGATTTTTGCAGCACATCGAGCTTGTTAGGACTACAAAAATACAGTTGTAACTATTATAGCTTGTACTTCTAAATACGCAGCGTATTTTTATCAGCGCTGCAGATTACATGGATGGGCTAATTACGCCCACTGGGCGTTACAGAATAAGTAGGACACACACACGCACACAAATACAGAGACACACACATATGCATACATACATATACATATATATGTATATAGATATATAACACACTGAGGGTTGGTTAAGAATAGTAATTTGCTGTTTCGTCAATTGTGGCTCATTTTCGCTTGGGCAGCTTGTAGTTTGTCGGCGGATGCAGCTTGAGATGATCCAGAAACACGGGCTGCATATCGGCACACCAGGATATCTCCTCGCGCGAGCGCACCGGCCCATCCTTGCACGTCAGCCAGTAGGTGCACATGAGTCCCTTACCCTGTTGACGGCTCTTCGGGGTTAGTTATTGAGCGAGTCGCAACAAATAGCTTACCTTGACATCGATGAGGCCGCGATGGTCGGTTTTGAAGCCGCCCACCTGTTGCAGCGCCTCGTGCATCTCCTCGGTGATATGTATCTTCTGCGCCTCGCCGGTGCTCTCCATGCGCGATGCGGTGTTCACAGTGTCGCCGAATAGACAATAGCGCGGCATTTTGCTGCCCACGATGCCGGCGACCACGGGGCCGGTGTGAACGCCGCAGCGTATCTGGACGAACTCGTCGCCGGCGCGGGGCAGTCGAAAGACGGACGACGCGTCCAGCAAATCAAGTGCCATTGTTGCAATCTCGGTGATGTGCTTGTTGCCTGCGGTGCGGACAAACATATGTTTAATTTTTGGCTGGCAGCTGTCCAAACATTTCACAGCATAAATTAGGGCGCATGAGCACACAAGTCCAAAATTAGCGCTGGGTAGGTGGGGGGTGGGAGGTCGGAGGTCGGAGGTCGGAGGTGGGGTAAGGCTCGTGCAGTGAGCTGGGTAAATGCCTGTTGGATTGACAGGCGAAATTTGCATAAATTACCGTTTTTCACGGGCAGACCCGAGGCCACCATGTAGGAGTCGCCAATGGTTTCCACTTTGTAGACGTCGTAGCATTCGATGCGTTCGTCAAACACGCGATAGATTGAATTGAGAAAGGTCACGACCTATTGAATACACATGGCCACATTTACAGTTACCGTCGATTTGAGCTTAATTTCACATTAAATCTTTTACCTCCAGCGGCGTGCACTCGGCCGCAATTTCGGTGAAGCCAACAATGTCGCTGAAGTAAATGGTAACTGCCTCGTACAGCTCAGCGGGCACCTGCAGCAAAAAAAAATATATATATATAATATATATATCAAATTATATATATACATATATCGAGACACACTCACCTGTTGCGTCTGCTTCAGCTGCATTGCCACGCTGGGCGGCAGCATTTGAAAAAGCAGCGAATCACTTTTGCGCTTCTCGCGCTTCAGCTCCTTGGCCTTTATGGACAGATTCATGGCATATAGCTGTCAAGTGGCGGCAGAACGTGCTTTATATCGTTTTCAGCTATTGTTGTTTTTATTCTTTTTTACCTGTATTGTGGCAGCCGCATTCTTCACTAGTATGATTATAATGGGCGATACCAGGAGCACAACAACAAGTATGGCTATGCCGATGGCCTCCTTGCGGTCCGCCTCCATCAGAGTTTTGTCCACATATTCCCTGCAAGTGCAATAAATTTATTTAAAAATTCACTTTAGTATTTTTACTTCTATAATATATAATATCAGGGGTCGATGTAGCCATGTCCGTCTGTCTATTTCTATGCAACTAGTCCTTCAGCTTTTAAGCTATCATCATCTTTTTGTCGTAGGCTGGATATATGTCGTTTTTAGCCAGATCGGAACAATATATTATATAGCCCCATAGGAATAATCGGTCGAAAAATTAGTTTTTGTATGAAAAACCCGTTTGCTTTCAAAGATATCCAGACTAAACTAGAGTTTTCAGAGTGCTAATATGCTCCCAATATAACTGCAAACTTTTATCCACATCGGATCACTTTATCATATAGCGCCAATACGAAAAATCTGTCGAAAAATAGGTTTTTATATGAAAAACTTTACTTTTTCAAGATATCTGAACCAAACATGACGATTTTGAGCGTCTCTATGCTCCTAACATATGGACAAAATATCACCATCAAAATACTAAATATATAATATAGACATCTAGAGGAAGAATCGGTCATAGTTAAGTTAATTTTAGCTATGTAGAGCACTTTTTCCATTTGTCTGCAAGGGTATTAAATCTCGAACTGTTCTTTCTCGATGTAATACATTATAAATTATATATATTATATATAATACAGTTTGCATACTTACTTAATTAGCCGTCGCAGCGCTTTTTGGAGTATTCTCAGATCGTCCGTGTAGTTGTGCATAAATTCATTGTACTCAATGGCGCTGCGTTCGTCGGATATATTGGGCTTATTCTTCAGTACCATATTGCTCCTGCAAACAGATTTATAAGTAAGGTGGCCAACGCCAAGCCCAACCAACTCACATGAGTTTAACGCGATGGAACTTCTTGGTATTGGTTATGTCCGTGTACATGGCCTTCAGCATGGGCGCGTAGTTCAGCGTGGAGTTGATTAGCTCGCGGGCCATGAACTCGTAGCGCACGTAGGACACAAAGTTCTCGGCGGTCAGCGGACCGCGTCCGTAGTAGCGTATGCCAAAGGAGGTGGCTATGTTCTGGCACTCGATGCTCTTCAACAGATTCTTAAAGCCCACCAAATAGCTGCAAGAAAGGAACTTAACGCACAAATCCAACAAAGGGCAACAAGGCCAACGCACCGCCAGACGCCGCTGCTGTCCGTCTCCTTGATCTGCTCGTTCAGATGATGGAGCAGGCCGCGATTGATGGATGTGTACCAGTTCATGACCTCGGTAATGGAGCTGTCCTCCGGCTCGAGGCGCACACGTTCCCTGAACTCATTGAGCCGGCTCTGAAACTCATTGCGATTCAGCATGACCTCCCGGTCATCCTCATCCTCATCCGGCGCCGTTGGCACACTAATCTCGCTCCAAGTGGTCATGTTGTTCAGCGCGTGATCCGTGTTGGCAAAGCGCTGGGTCAGATTCGCGCTGCGAACACAGATAATGCATTTGGCCATTGTTCTGGCTCAGAACGGGAACTCAGCCTTAGCCGCAACACTAAACGCAACTCACCGCTGCTTGCTGCCATTGGTGAAGATATAGAAGGCCACCTCGGAACGCTCCAGCTGCAGCCGTGTGACAACTTTGCCCAAGTCCGTTGCAATCGTCACCTGGCGTGGGCGGTTAAGCATACAAAAATGAGATTATCTTTGCCCATGAGTGCGTATGTGTGTGCTTGTGTGTGTGTGTGTGTGTGAGTGTGTGTTCTTTTGCGCAGTTATCCACGAGCTGTGTCCTGTGCTAGGCGTGGTCTTGATTAGTTAGTCGTTTACTTGGTGACGTATTGAATAATTCATCAAGTTCTCTCGCTTTTGCCTATACTTATTAATTACTTAAAAAACATGCCCTTTGTTTGGCATATTAAAAACGTTTTTTTTTTTAATCATTTGTTGCTTTCGAAGAAATATAAAATTCATGAAGGCAAAATTTGTTAATTGAACTTTTTGATATTTTCTGTTAAGGAAAAGGAATTGTTGATTCGTTTAAATTATGACATTTTGGTTGGCCTTTAGCTAAAAACTTTTTATTAAACTAATTCACGGGATTTCAAACTAAAAATATATAATAAATGAGACATAGGCGCGCATTCAGAAATTCATGCAAAACTTTAATATAAATGTTTTGTTTTACATCTGATTATCCTCAAATTTATTTTAAAAATCATTGTAAAACTTTATTCAAGTAAAGAAATAAAGAAAATTTTAAATTTATCATTAAAATTTTCAGCAGTTTAAAGTAAGCACACTTACGGGCTGAAAAGTTTTGTCTAAAATTTAATTTACATGTTTGTTATTTTAAAAACTTCTTTTAGACTTTCTGCTCATATTTTGCTTATTTTTAGATATGATTATTGACTTTTGTCTCTTGAGAAATGAAAATAACGGTGTGGCCTGTTCTGTCCTGCCCAACACAATTCCTTAAGGATTTAACTGTATTAATAATTCCATCCATTAAGATAAATAATTAATTTCTATGGATTTTGTGGAAGTCGTGAACTTAATACGCTTGAGTTCACTCATCGGAAGCATTCACAGAAACGAATAAAGCTAATAAGACAAAGTTCGGTTACGGATATTCGATCCCGAAGTCAGCTCTCAAAATTTCTTGTAATCCGCCAAGTTGTAAAGGCAAAATCGAGTGGTTTCAAGTGCTTTGAGGTGGTTTCTTCATAGCCTATGCTATCTATGGCTAACATGCACGGCTAGAGTATATAGTTTTCGCGCTGAACCAATATTATTTTCTGTGCTTTGCATTTCCGAGTACGTGACCCAATTCAAAGACTTTCCTTCCTGTTGGAATTTCCTGTGCTGTACGTTTTTTCCTTCTTTTCTATTTTCTGCCACGCCCACGCAAACACAACTTGTAACTGTGCCAATGCATATTTCTCCTATCAATTCACTTTAGCATCAAGCAATATATATTTATTATTTCTCTCTCATATTTTGCACAGGCATTTGCATAAGAAGTGGACGGAATGGAGGTTGGGGACTGTGGTTGGGGTCGGGGTGGGTGGCTGGTGGTTTGGACATGCGGCAGGTCCTTTACTCGAGCTGCAGAGTTGCTTAAGTGCCCTGTCGAGCAGCTGCTCTGTGAGTACCTGAACCACGGGGCTCTTACCCGGGCAAACAAATATTGGCAGCAACCTATCACCCAGCCGAGTCCCACCCCTTCGCCCGCCCCCTTTAATAAGCATTATCAAGGCTGCAGGACCCTGGTACATCCGTTTGCTGGTCAAGTGAGCATTGAGCGGCGCTGGACGTGAAGCTTACGCCGTGCCGTACTTGCCGTATGATTGAATTTCGCCAATAAATTGTAATTACGGTCTCAGTGTTTGGTCTCCGCTTGTTTGTGGTCCTTGGACATCTTACCTGTGTCTCAATATCGGCCACATCCGCCCGGTACTCCAGTATCTCCTGGAGTGTTAGCGATGTTTGCACAATCAATGCCAATATTGGTATAAATGGAAGAATTATCATCTGCAAGAGAAATATATACATACGTATACATATATATATATATGTATATGTATATCAGGGGTTCAGTTGCTGAAGAGTTCTTCTGAGTGGGGACTATATATTTTCATTTGAGTGTGTGTGTGTGTGTGTTTGTGTGTGTTTGTGTGTGTCTTTGATTAGTCTTTATCGTGCACTCTCGCTAATCGCGACACTTCATTTGGTCAGCGCACGTGACCGAGTCCCCCTTCAGCCCCCCTTCAGCCCCCATCACCCCCCTTGCGCAGCCTGTGCGCTAATTAAGATGCATACGCTTTGCTAATTTATGCTGGATAACATTGCCTGCTCCCCGCCCCTGCCCGCCCCTTGACAGCCAACTCACCTGCATCAGCTGCAGGCGCCGACCCGTTTTTATGGCCGGATTCCGTGCGGCCGCACTGCAGCATCGGCCGCTGCCGCCATTGGATATATCCTCGGAGCTAATCGAGCGCACGGAAATTTTATCGAGCTGCAGATTGTGATGCGTGTGCGTGGGCAACAGCAGCAAACCGCCGCTGCCGCTGCCGCTGCCGTTGCCACCACGAGTGCCGCCCCCAGCACCACCGCCGCCGGCACCGCCTCGACCTGTGGGATGATTCGATTTGCAGTTGCTAATGTTGATCTTAATGCAGGTAGATGATGCGGCAGATGCTGAGGCTGAAGCTGTTGCCAAAGCTGTTGCATCCACGGCCGTTTTCTCCGCTGTTCTCTGCATTGCGTGTTGTTGTTGTGCTTGTTGTTGTTGTGCTTGTTGCCTATTCAATTTGCAAGCTGCTTTGCCATTTAGCATATTGTTCAGCACATCGGGGACGGCTCATAAACACAAACGTTTATGGCTGCATAAAAACCGATACATAACTGTGGTTGTCGCTGTCGGGTTCGATTCTATATGTTTATCGCTATCAATTGCCACACAGAGACTTGTAGAGTTTCTCTGTGGTAATGAGAAGGGCGCGTAAAATAATTGCGAAAAACGGATAAATAAACACATATGGGGCACAGAGCCCCATTGCCCCCCCCACCCCGCTCAACCAGTCAGCGTCATGTCAGCGCAACAAAATTTGATGGATGAGCAGCCAGCGTCGGGGTTTTGGGTTGGGGGTTTGGCTGGGCAAGGATTCGTTTGTGTCCTGTCGCACTTTCAGTTTAATTGAAGCCACATTTGATAGCTTCTGCCATGGCGCGAAACAATGAAAAGCGCTTGTCGTGCAAATAAAGGATTATTAGTGCTGCAGAGTATCTCAATTGTTTTTGTCAGTGTAGCGTTGGGCAAACAATTTCCGCAATGCTCTTCAGAACACATACACACACACACGCACACATGCACACACACATATCCTTTGCTCTAGTTGTTTACTTTTGCCACACATCAAGCGCTTTTATTGATTAAAGTTTTAATTGCGTTGACAAATCGTCATCAAAGTGGGCGTAGATAAACACATTAATATGTGAAACAAACATAAAAAAAATATACGATTACAAAATTATGGCCAACCACAACTCAAAATGCACTTTAAAAAAAAAACAGATATGCATAGCACATTTCATAGACTTGTCATAAATTTATCAATTTAAACCACAACGCGACGTGAAAAATCATTGTATGTAATTTTCCACATCAATCGCGCCCGCACATAGGCAATAAAAATTATTATTATGATTATTTATTTTTATTGGCACATTAAATGCCCACCGCACATAACAAAATTATCTATTTGGCACAGCACGGAAATACCGTTAAAGCAGCGCTTAGCTAGCGTCCTTTTTGGCACAACGAAGTGGAATATTTTGTGGCTGCAATACACGCGTGGAGCGCCCAGCAGCAACTGAACTTAAACCTGTTGAGTTTCGTCCGTTTATAGTAATGTTCTAGACATGTCCCTGTGGGGGTGTTGGCTCGGAAAACCCCATCCCCCTAGACCACCCAGCATGTTAGACTGTTAGCCAGCTGTTAACTGATAAGGCGGCATTTTTAATGCTAAGAAACTGGAAGCGAGTGTATTTGTATGAAATTGCACTTAACATTTTAATATATATTTTCCAATATAAACAATATGTATATTTATTTAATTTAATGCAATTCGTAACTAAAAACAATAATTGTGCTTAAAATTAACGGCCAATTACAACATTTTAACAGTGTGCACTGCTTGTTGTACTGCATGCAACTGCTTGTGGCACTGCTGCTGGACTCAAGTAGAAGCTGTTTGCTATGCCTGCACAGTGCAGAAAGCTGCTTGCTACGGCGAGGACATTGCTTACATATTTGTTGTTTTTTTTTTGATAACGGCTTCAATTTAATTGCGCCAACACGTCGTATGATTAATGTCTGGCCATTAAATTAAGTTATTATTCGAAAACACACGACTTCAACTATATACATATAATTCAAATTGTCTGCCATTGTCACGCCTTTTTGTGGCATGAGATCATCGTCGCGATAAATCGACTCCATTGTCGCCTCCAAAGACCGCCTAGAGCTAGGCAGACTTTCCAAAAACCGCCCATTTGCATAACTAGCTGTAAAGCTCTTTAAACATCAACAATCGCCGGCGATTGGCTGAATTCCGAATCCGCCAAAACGAAATGATATACGAAATGAAAAAAAAACAATAACAAAACAACAGAAACAAAATTATGCTCAGATAATACACATCGGGTAGTGGTAACCAGAAACCAGTTCTAAACAGTAGAAAGAGCATCGAGCTAAAATGAAAACAACAACAACAACAAGAAGCAGCGTTGCTGTTGGTCGGAACGTTGGGAGCATCATTGGAGACCACCTTGTCTGCCGCTGATCGCTGCTCGCTGCTCCTCTCCAGCCATATGAAATACAATTGGATCGGGTAACTTTGAACTGGGCGGCTAGGTGTTGCTGCTGTCGCTGCCATGGTGTCCAAATTGATGTTTCAATAAAGACTATAAATTTATGACTTACGAATCAAGTGGTTAAGAGACATTCCCATCGCTGGCCAACGAGTAGGTGTCGCCATTGGTGCCACAATGAATTAATTTGGACAATTTATGAGCCAATCTTGCGACTGACAACGAGCCAACCAACATCGCTAGCCAGGCCAGCCTAGGCGATAGGCATGTCTTTTGACCGCTCCGGTGGTCGTTGGTTTCTATTCGAGAATTGAATTATAATTTGATGCCCTAACGCATCTGCATACATTAACGAATTGATCGGGCCACATAAATCTGGCAGCTGCGACACAATTAGCAGACGCCAACTGACCAAAGCCGCCACCCAAAATTGACAGCCACCAGGCAGCCGATCCAACACAATGTATGTACATAAATAGTCCGCATTGCTATGGTCCAACAGCTGAAAGATAAACACAAACGTAAACGTTAAGATGATCTACGGCTAGCCGACGTAGCGATACTCTTTGCGAAGTATGTTAACGTCATGTATTGGATATCGGGCGAGAATACCTTTTATTTTTTGAAAAAGTTGTGCGAGTTTTAAATATGGTTTAAATATAGATTTGAGAACATTACATGTTAAAATTTTTTTTCATTTTGTCATGATTTTTGATAAAAAATTGCACAGCCTCAGAATTACTGTTATTATTGCGTTTTATATTATTTGTGACAACCGCAATCAAATAAAAGTCTAAATTTGCAATTATAAAATTTGAAAAAATAAAATTTCAAAAATTAATAAATTAAATTTTTGAAAAAATTTTTGAAAATTTTTTTACATTTTTTTTTAAATAATGCATGTTTTCTAAGTTGACAAATCATGTTCAAAATACCATCACAATATAATCTTTTCACTTTGTAAACGTATAAAAAATATATATGTATATATCACTTCGTTTACTTTTGAAAAAAGTTGAAGAAAAATATAAATTGTTGTACATATTAATTGAAGTAAAAAATGATTATTGTTACGATTTAAAAAAGCTGGCAAACACTGCAATTAAGTGTGTATACCCCATACACTACACTACTCAAAGGCTACGCAAGAGCCGGAACCAAGAGCTGTCCACATTCTGCAGCCTTGCCATGAACTGACTCTTAAAATGTCTCATTTAAATAACTTGCATGCATTTAGTCATCCTTTTTGTCCCAAGTTGGCAACACCAAGTTGGCCAACAGGCTTTCGTTGCTTTTGTTGCTGCTGTTGCTGCTGTTGTTGTCGTTCCAGGCATGCGCCCTGGGCGCAGAGCGGGCATCGCTGACGACGCGCCGTCAACTTAAGTGGCCAGCCGTGGACAACGTCGCCTCGTTGCGGCCACTCGAGAGTGTCGAGAGTATGTAAATCTTATGCTCGGTTGCCAATGCGATTCTTGTTGGGATTGCTGCAGTTGTCTTCTGGGTTGATCGATTTTGTCCACAGCGCTGGACGCGACTGCTGCTTTGTCAATGCATTCAATTGTTTGACACAACAAAAGAATACATGTGTGTACATGTGTTGGGGGCCACAAAAGATTTACATCTAGTGTCTGTATGTGTGTGTGGATATAATGGAGACATTGGACCAACATGCCGTTGCATTTTTATTGTTGTTGCAAATCTTTTTATTTGACAAATTTTTGGTTGGCAAAAAATAAATTGATTCGTGATCTGCTTCAGCTGTATCCTATGAGTAACATCAGCATTTTAATTAATTCAAATGCAATTCAGCTGCTGCTGCTGCTGCTGTTGCTGCGGCGAGTGAAGACGCGCTGATTGAAGCTGAAAGCCAGCACGTGAGCCCAGACTGTAAACTACAGACAAGCAGACAAACAGACAGCAGCCACTGTCACTTTTTTTCACTCTCTGCTGCTGCTTCTGCTGCTGACTCTTCCTCTTGCTGGTCGCGAGGAGCAGAGAGTTCGGGGTAAAAAGACGTACGCTCATTCAGTAAACGTTTGTGATTTGTAACGATTGTGCAGTACATAAATCAGTCATGGATTTATTGCGAGAAATGAAATTTGCTGGCTACGACTTCAAACTCGACTTCGACTTCGACTTCGACTCTGACTCCAACTACAACTTGGCTGGGTGAAGGTGAAGCATCTTCTGGCCGTGGCTCTGCCTCTGACTGGCTGGCTGGCTGGCTGCTGGCTGGCTGCTGGATGCTGGGTCGTGGTCGTGTGAGTGGCGCTGCGTGTGGGTCGCATAAATTTCACGCTTTGCGCAGGCGCTGCTACAAATCGATGTTCTGTTTTTTTCTTTTTTTCGTAGTCTCTTCTTTTTTATACCCTGTACTCATTGAAAATGTATATACAAAATGGGGCATATTGCAATTATGCAAGTGCACATATATAACAAGCAAAAGCAGGCAACTTTAACTTAATTATAATTATATTATTATTAATTATATATATTATATTCTTAATCAGTATCTACAGCTGAGTTAATCCAGCCAAGTCCGCCTGTAAATAGATAAGATGCTTGTATTTACAAAATAATATAGATAGATAAGACATATATAATTAGAAAAGTCCTATTGCACGCAGTCCTGAGCTCCATATAATTTTAGGAAATCGATAAAAATCTATATGTAGCATCGGCTTTTAAGTATAGCTCAGAGATTATAAAAGTGTTGGTCACAAAATTCGGTTTTGCTTCTCGTATAGCATACTCTGCTCAAGAATATTTAGATTTTTGAACAGCTCTCCCAATCCTCCTTTAATTAAAAGAAATTATAGCCTTAATAGAGGACTAGCTTTGATTTTCGCTATATAAATGGACACGAAACTGTTACAGAGTATCTGCTAATCTGACACCTGAGACTAGAGCACTTTTACTTGATTTTTTTTAAATATTGTGTGTGTGTTTTTGCTAGATTTTATGAGCCATGAGGCCGTGCAGCGCCGCTGGCTAAAATCGATAGTGCCGATAGTTTGACAGTATGCGAGACGAACCAGGAAATTGTAAGCTGCACAGAAAACATGTGCTCAAATGTACATATAAAAGCGCCTGACCTGGGCTGCCATGCGGCCATTAGGAATGGCAAAGCCATAAGGGCAGATCACGAGTCTCACACAAGTCGGGCCAAAAGATGTCTCCCCGTTGCAGTTGCTGCTGCTGCCACGGCAGCAGAGTGGACACGCAATGCGCTGCTAATTGTTCGTTGGCCTACAACAAATGCCCAGCTGAAATGCAACTGCTGAGCCGCTAACTGCAGACAGTGGCCGGCAAAAGGTAACATTTCAGTTGGCAGTTGAATTATTCGCATCATATCTGATTGCATGACAGTTCTCAATTACTTTTTCGGCATTTTTCTTTTTGTTTCTTTTGAATTCATACAAAAAAAAAAAACGTTGTCCCATTGCGAAATTGTGTGAGAAATATGAAAATGTTGCCAACATTTTTGGCATTTGAAATGAAATATATAAAATGTTAGAGGGGGCAAAGGAGTGGAAGCAAAAACGGTGAGGTATTATAATTTATTTATGAGCCAGCTGTGAAATCTTGGCTGATAATCCGAGTTTGGATAAAGTTTTCTTTCTTGGGTTTGAAGTGCTTTAAAAAACACTTTGAACCAGCTTTTATCTATCGATTAAAGATAAACTTTTATTTGATTATTGAATATAATCTTAAAAAATATATTAATTAAAAAATATAAATTATACATTAAGCGTTGGTAATAACGCATATATACTATTTTCGTCCGTGGCGTTTTTAAACAAATAATAAACTGAAACCTTCTCGGAAGATTGAGTGCAGTTTTGATTTGTTTTTCTGTATTTTACTAAATTTATTTTATACTATAGTTTCGTTATTTGAAAACCAGGGCCAAAAGCCCTTTAAAGGCTTTACTCAAACGTTTATGAATTTCATACAATAAGGAAATATCAACTGGAATCTTTCGAGCGTTCAAACTACTCAGATTGGACTTTGTTTTCCGTTGAAATAATAATATGAATTTTGTTTTAGAATTCCATTCAGTTCTGTTTAAAGCCAAAATCCTGAAAAGGGGTTCACTGCACCCAGCAACAGATTTCGGTTTCCCTTTTTTACTTGTATTGCTTTTGTTGGTTTTGTTGCTGGCGTTGTCAGGTCTAACCGTAGCTTGTGTGCATTCCCGTTAGCTTTTGGCCAAAACTTATAATTTATGACTGGGTAAACTTTGCCTAATCCCTGGCCTAATCGTCTGGGCTGCTGCATGCCAATGCTACAATGTGCCATGGTCCGATAGCAAACCGAAAATAAAGTCAGTCACCTCGCCAGAGCCACGTTTCGCTTGTATTTTACTTTCTTGTGCGCGTTTCGGTTTTCGTTTTCGTTTTGGTTTCATTTTTTTTTTTCTTCTCTTGTATTTTTTGCTGGCTTCATAATTTATTATCGCTTCAAAGGCATCTCAATTATGGCTCCTGGCAGACATGAAACCCAAAGCCCGAGTCTGAGCCATAGCCAAAGCCATATACACAAAGAAATCTCTGGCCAATATCGACGGCGTATCTCTGGCGAATACAAATGCGTTGCGCTTTGTAAATCTGCAATCGAGCAATTACAAAAGTTTACAAAACTTTATTCAATTAACTGTTTGTTGGATGTCGTAATGCCGTTTTTGGCCACAGTTGTGGCCGTGCTTTCGTTATGATTATGAAGCGTTTATTGGTGTGAAAATGCGCAGCGTGTTGCAAGTTGCGCGTTGCGCGTTGCAGCTTCAATTTCAGCCACATTGCAATCGTGACGTGATTTTGATTGCCGGCAGCGTTGCGGGCCCAAAACGAAGGCGAAGGCGATCAACCGCCCGCCCTGCCGTGTTTTGCCAGCCATTGTTGTCAGGTTTTTTTTTTTTTTTTTTTTTTTTTTTTGTTCTCGTCGTTGGCAACCAACCAAATGCAGCAGTCAGCCAGACAGCGAGAGATTTGCACACTTTTACTTTTTAGATCTTTGGGCTATTGTTTTCGCTTGGCTCAACCTTCGAGGCACTTACTCTGCTCCTGCCCGGAACTATGAATCCAGTCGCTATATCATTACTGTCTCTGGGCACAGATTAATCGTTGACAAATTGTCGTCATGTCTGGGCGTTGTCTGACGCATTTCAATTGAGTCCAAAACGAAGACATAAAGCGTACTGGCAGGTGCCGATGCGGCTCTGAATAGTTTTCTGTTTTCTTTTCATGTCTAACTTTTTTTTCGTGGTTCTCTGATTTATGCGACTATTCAAAAAGTCAAAATTCAACACTTCTGTGCTTGTCAGAAACCTAGGCAAATGACAAATATGTGCATTGGGCAAGCAGCAAGTGTGACACTTCATATATATCCTGTAATTTGAAGGTTTAACAAAGCTAAGGTAGATGTTGAGTAAATAATATATATATTAAAGGTACTTTGCAGCGGCTCGGATATATAAAGCTATTCTTTTTTTTTTTTTTTGTTACAAATTTTATTTAATAACCTGCTCAATATAGTCCAGAAAAGGTACAACATTTGTTTAGAAGTGATTTAAGTGCGTTTTAAAATATAAAATCAAAATATATTTAGGTTGTAAAGTTAAAATTTGGCAGTTTGGCTAGTAAAATGGCTTAAAACTTATTTGATGTTGAGAATTGCTTTGAATTTGAATCAAAATCAGCTCAAACTCAGTAAAGTAATAAACCATGTCTTACGTTATGTCTAGGGTATGCACTTACAAATTCCAAGCGTAGCCCAGCCCAAGCACGCTTCGTTATTATTAGAAATTCCAGGCATAGAACCTGCCTAACCATTGACGTATATTGATATTTTTACACTCCCCCGCCGCAGCGTAGCCATAGGAAGTGCCTGCAAACAAATGCAATGCGACAGCAGTTGTTGTCGTTGTTGTTGTCGATGATGACAAATGGCTTCCATTTCCTTTTTGTTGATTGTAGCCGATATCACTTGATACTTGCGCTGCCCAAAAAAAGCAGCAACACAAAAAAAAAATCGGTCTGTTGTCTCGGTTTCTCATTTTGGGGTATGCCAAAATTGCAATGATCGTGTATTTTGTTTCATTTTCGGTAAGGGTATAGGAGCAAAAATGCGCTAATTACACGCACTGAGCACTCGTTAATTGAAGTTGTCAACGGGCATGTCAAAATATGCGCTGCGAATGCGCGTTTTTGAGGCTTTTCGTGGTAAATCAAAAGGCGGCCTCCGATCATGGGCAAGGGCATGCGACAATGCTGCCGCCCAATTATCTGTGAATTGAACCTAAGCAGAAGGCAAAAATGGGGGAAAAAAGCAACAAAAATAAAAAATTGATCTGCTGGCAATGGCGCCATTAATTATCGCAAAAACGGATACATTTCTTCATAATTAAGCGGGTGAATGACATATGCAGGCAGCTGGCAGCAGCAGCAGCAGCAACAGGGGCAGCATCATCCAACCTCATGCAAAGGTGACCAGCCTAATGACAACATCGCTTCCGACTCGCTGCACAACTGCAGCTGCTAGTTGCAAGTTGCAAGTTGCAACTGCAACTGCTGCCCCAGCTCCATGGGCTCCATTAGCAGGAGTGATGCAGCGCCTAATAGAGAAGCATTACTCATGCTCAGCAGGACATCGTTATGGCCGCGTGTCTAGCCGGGATTCATTGGCAATGGAATTGCGTTTCTTGCGTCTTCTTTCTGGGCGCAGTGTGCGTTCGAGCTAAACATGCAATTGAGAAATTTATTAAAAATCATTTTCATTAATTTGGTTATTTATGCACAGGATCAAACATTCAATTAGGCTGATGTTATAAATCTCGCATTCATTTTTCACATGCTACAACCACGCGTTGCATCTATAAATCACACATACTTACACACACACACACACACTTACGAACTGAGAGAGTTGCAACTGCAACTACAGCGGCCCACGGGCTGCCGCATTTCCAGCTTCCATTTCACATCCCTCAGCCCAATTGCCAATCTTTTAATTGTAAATAATATAATAAAAGCAAATCGCTGGGATTTGTTTTTTTTTATTATATTCGAAAGGTTAAAAGTGAAAGATCTCCTGCTGACTCGCAACAATGACAAAATGCTTTACGAATTTCGAGCTTGTTGTTGTTTGCATTGTTTTTGTTTTTTCTTGATTTTTTTCTTTATTACTTTTTATTTATTTGTCATGTTCGGCACGAAAAATGAGAGTAATAAGATGCACAAAATACGATAAAAACTAGCAAATACTTTAAAAATAAATCTTTCTGATGTTGCAAACATTTGTACGGTCTTTTATAGTTCAGTTTTTATGACGGAGAGTTCCAGCTAAAAGAACCAGTTATTTTTATAGATAGCTTAGCAACTTTTGAAATAAAGGCTAAAATTAATTTTTATATGAAAATATATAGCCGTAAAATGGGCTGTAAATGTATTTTAGAAGCTATTTCTCCTTTGTTCAGTTCAATTTAGGTTTCATCCATTAACGATGTGTTTAAAAGGCATAAAAAATAACAGAACAAAGAAAATCTATTCGACAATATAAGGTATAAATACCAAGTTAAGCAAAGTTATTAGTTTTTTTTTTAAATATAAATTATTAAATTGAACACTGTGTGTAATGAAATTAATAATATTAAACACAGTTTTAAAATGTTATCAAAAAGCCCGCTTTTCAGCTAAAAATCAGATGAAACAATTTACAAACTTTTGAAGCTACCCACGTCTTATTATGAATTCAAAGCTCGCAAAACGTTGCCAATAAATTGACAAAGGCAAATCAGTTAACGGAAAAAAAATAAATAAAAAGAAAACTCAGCAAATTTGGGACATTTGTTGAGCTGACCTTTGGCTGACCTTATGCCTAGCAAAAGTAAATCTCAGCTGCGGCATAGACTTAATATAGAGCCCACAGTTGAGCAGGAAGTCCGCCAGTTGCTTATCGATCGGCCCCATCGAACTTGGGTGGGTTCCAGAGCGCAGATTGTGCAGCACTCTCTGTTCCCCCTGCACCCCTTCCCGCTCATATATGTTGCAGCCCGGCTAGATCATAAAATAAACTTAATAAAAGCAAAGTCAACTGATAGACTTGATGTTGTTGTTGTTGTTGCAGCTTGGGCATCATCAAAAAGCCGACAATTGGGGCGTGCCGCGACTATCAGCACGGCCAGGCCCTCATTTTGTTGGCTGTGCATTGGCTGTGGCCACAATTTTGATATAATAAATTGCATAGAAACATAAATTAAATTTTTAACGCCCCAGAACGACAAGGTCTAGGCTGCTCTCTTAGCATAACAATTAAGACATCAGCTAAGGAGAAAGAGGGAGAGTTCGAGTTCGAGTTAGAGAGAGCGAGAGAGAGAGAGAGAGAGAGAGTGCGAGCGGGCTGTTTGTTACAAGAAAGAGACAGCAATGCTTGGGTTGACAAAATGGTGGCATAAGCGAAATAATAAACACACTGGGCACAATAAATGGCGCTTTAGTTGGCGCTTTTCGCACTCTCACATTTTTCACGCAAGTGGACACAAAAGGCGCGCCCTTGATCCGCCCCAGCTTGACAGTGTTTGTCCCGGCTCTTCTGCATAGTCTTGGCCATAATCATAACCATAAGCAAAAAAAAAAAGAATAAAAACAGAAACAACAACAACAACAAATAAAACCCATAAAGTTCCGCGCATGCGCACTGTGTTCATATTTGTGTGTATATTCCCCGCCGTCCCTGGGTCGCCGCAACTTGTCCAGTTGATGGCTCTGCTCGCGCTGTGCGCGCGCTGATTGATGACTTTCATTTGCCATTCGGACAGGGCTACATTAATATCAACAACAGCCTCCTCCAGCCAAGCAGCTAGCTAGCTAGTCAGCCCCTGCAGCCAGGGCAGCCGCTGCTCATCAGCGTTTGCTGCTCTGGAGCGGAGCATCATCAGCAGCGGTGGCGGTGGCGGATGTGATGGCGGTGGTGGTGGTGGTGGTGGCGACGGCATCCTCTCGCTTTCGGGGCGTCACAATTGCGCAGGGAACACCCAGGAATTCGTGGCATTTTATGGCCTGGTGTTTGACTATTGCATGGCGAGTGTTTGCACAGCCATCCACAATCCACAAATCCACTTTCCATTAGGTACACATGCGAGCATAATCGTTCTGGGGCCGTGTTAAATTTATGAGTACTCCTATTTAGTTGTAGTCACTGTTTGTTTGTACTCTACTAAAATCAGGGCATCTGACTTGTGGCAGTCGGCTTGTACACAGACAAAAATGTCACGATTATTGGGAATTTATGAATTAGGAAATAACTTGAACTAATCAAAACGATTTATTTATCTATAAATTGTTTATATTTTAATATATCTTATTTTAATAAAATTTAAGAGACTTTTACCTATATATATCGTTCTTATATTTATATCAAACATTCTTATATATCATCAAATTGATACAAAATAAATGTTTGCACTATAAAATACAATATAATATATTATTATAGCGAAGCTGGATCTTATTTTTCTATACATTATATATATATATTACTATATTTCTTATATTTATATCATATATTCTTATATATCAAAAAATTGTTAAAAATAAAATGTTTGTAGTACTATTAAAGATACATATATTAATATATTTTCATGGAAAAGCTGGCGATATATTCTTTTTCTCCACATTATATTTATATATTACTATATTTAAATCTTTTTCCATACCTGCAGCAATTTTTCTATGAGAGTACAAAAGATTCGCTACCCAATTTCCCCCCAAATGAATTCCAATCTACAGCTCCATTCGGCAAAAAGCTGCCAGAGTAGTCGCCAGTTGCCAGTTACGAGTTGCAGTCGCCGCGCTGCCATTGGAATCATTACTCACGCGCACTAATCCCAGCGACTCCATTTGCCAGCTGGAGCTGGAGTTGAGGCCGCGGAGCCAAGAAAAATCACATGCGCAGCATTTAAAGATTTGGGGCGCGAGCGGGAAAAGCAACAGCGCGAACCGCGCGACAGAGCCGACGATAAGCAGCTCGGAAAAATAGCAGAGGCAGTAAGCAGTAAGCCAGGCAATTGAGTTGTTCCCCTGGCCAACTGGTTGCTCCTTGGCTGCAGCTTCGGTTGCGGCTGCTCTTCCTCTAAGCATGTGCTGCACGTAATGGTGTTGCATTTATTAAAGGCTTTTGTGCGTGCGGGCCCAGGCTCAGGCTGAGGCTCAGTCTCTGTCTACGTTTCCCTCTACGGCTACACACACTCTCTCTCTCTCGCTCTCTCGCTCACTCTGCGCGTCTCTCACATGCTTAATCCATAAATGGAAATTAATGGTTTAAATACGAATGTATTCGGCGGCCATGTGTTACCTGAAGAGCGGCGCGCACTGTCGGAGCCTGCGACAGGCTAATGGCTCTGGCCTCGTAACGGTACCGCTTGAGTGCCACTGCATTTGCGCCATGGCCAGCAAAAATATTAAGACATAAATGTCGTCAACAATGATATGGACTATGGACAACGGCCCAGGCGTAGGCGTTGCACAGTGGTGCATTCACATGTTTGTCGCGCACAAAAATCGGTTTTCAATTACGGTACGCGCTTTTTCCATATATCTTCTGATTGGCTTTCGTAATGAGCATAACAATGCATCGCCCCCCAGCCCAAGCACATATAATCAGCGTCGGAAATGGGCAGACAGATTAGCGCCCACCAGGTGAATTCTGCGGCTGGAGATCACATCTTTGGTTGCCATTGTTGTGCCCCCATTGGCTGGCCCTTTCTTGGGTCATTTGCAGCGACGCGCAGCTAGGGTTGTGGCCAGTGTTGCCCTGGCTCAGCACATAAGTGCATATAAAAAATGATACCACAATTTATGGGCGACATCTAATGGCGTTCGCAGACGGAGACGGAGACGGCCAGCAACAGTGTTGGCGGATTTGTGGCGCGTTGCATGCAGCAGTTGCAGTTGCAGTTGCATTGCAGCACATCTCATAAAACATAATCAAGTTCACATTCACCCAGTCGTCCGGGGCGACAATGGCAACTCGCATCCTGCCTAGACTCAACTGGCAGTCGCCGCGGTTCGCCTCCCGCTTGACTATGCAAGATTAATTTTCAAGCATATTGTCATATTTTCTTGTCGCATGCGTCACTTTAGTCGTTGCTGTTGCAAGTTTCTTAATCTTTTCCTTTTTTATAAGCGTTTTGATTCCATTAACTCACACAGTTGCAAATGTGGCTCGGCTCGCGTCGCTTTGGCTGGGTATCAGTTCTTGGGAGTAATTTCCATAACTTTTGCTCCAAATTATTTGCCATTGGTTGTTCGCATCGAACGCATTTATCATCTGGCACGTACCTGGCTGAGGTGTGTATTAATTGTTGGCCATTTGGCATTTGGCAATCGCATCCATTGCACGACATCGCGCGTGGGCGTCTGCCGCCGTGTGGGCGTGGGCGTGTGCGCTGCTGATGCAGCATCTGCCATAAGCACTTCTGGGCTCATTCGGTGCATTAATAATGCCAATTGGAATGCATTTAATGCATTTTCACAGCTCAATGCGAGCAAATAGCCGTCAGGCGAGCTGCGGCAACCGAGCTGCGGCTGTTTGGATATCAATTGGTTCAGATTTGAAAGCGTTTCCTATAGATTGGTATGGACTGGCTTGGACTTGAAAAAATAAATAATTTAAGTAATCAAATAGTTTTACGTTTTAGATCTGAAACCCTCACATCACTTTTGTGAACACTTCAAATGTGATTTTATACCCTGTACCCATTGTTTTTTTTCACGTTTATGTAAATTAGCTGGCAAGTACATTATCATAAGTATTTCATTTGTTTGCTTGTTGCCAACAATAGTCACAATTTGAAATCAGCTTTTGTTCATCTGCTTTTCACGCGAGTTCGTTGCCTAAGTCTTTTGTTTGCAGACCACACACAGACGCAGCCGTAGCCTCTGAACGCAGCTATAATTTCGTGTTGAAGGGGCTCTGCGGAGAGGCATTGATTTCACTTATTTAAGCAAAACGAAACAAGCCCGTTAACAATTTGCGCAAAACATTTGCCCAGCCCCAAAAAGCAAAAAAAATAAAAATAAAAAAAAAACACATACAAAAATTGATATGAAGCAGTGAAATAAACAAAGCCAAGGTCCAGGTTCTTGGGAGTCCCACACAAGCTGGAGGAGTAGGAGGAGGCGGACGCATCGACAACGCACGCCTGTTCGCATTCAATAAATAAAATGTCAAAACAATAATGAAATGAATTATGAGCGCGCATCAGCAGCGACGGCAGTCGAGGCAACAGTTGGGGCAGCAGTTGGGACAGCAGTTGGGGCAGCAGTTGGGGCAGCAGTTGGAGCAGCCGTTGAGGCAGGGCGGCGTGGGCTACCATTGCGGTGCCTGGTAAATTTCTTGTTGCTTTTATTTATTGATTTCGTGCGTATGCACAATCAGCACACGGCGCAGACTGCACCATTGCTGCCCGCGTTGCAAGCGATTACACAGCCCTGGTCAGTGGCATCCGTGGCTGGCGCAACGTGGTTACAATTGTCAGAACGCTCGTTTGGCCAACGATTGGCTGACGGCCTCGGGCAGACGCGTAATGAAATGCTGCCCATGTGTGTGTGAGTGTGTATGTGTGTGCGAGTGTGTGTAAGTGTATCTATAGCTGTGTGTACTGGATTACTGGCATGTGGTTGTCGCTTTTACATATACGATTGCGATTTATCCGTACTACGTGCGCCGACTACGCTAACGCCGGGCGAAACGCAATCAAAACTTTCGCTGCCAAACGAAAAAAAGCAATTATTTCGATAAAAATGACCGTTTACTGTCGTTTTGTGGATATTGAGGTCCAATTTATGTGTGTAACAATAACAACAGCAACAACAACAACAACGGGTCCACGGAACGCGAGGGAGTTAGCTGGAGGAGCATTGGGCTTATAACCAAACCATGTTACCGTTGCGGCTTGTTGGCGACTTTGGCTTTTAACTGGGTCAAGGGAACGTACAACCAAAATAAATAAATACAAATTCACATTCTGTTTGCCCACTTCAACAACATCATCATCTTCATCATAATGGCATATTCAAATTGTAAGTAACAGCTTGGAGAAATTGAATATGTACTTGATTTGTGTATTTATTGATTAAAACAATATTTTGACATTTCTTTATTGATGTGAAATTTTCCATATATTGTTAGGGAATTGTTTGGTATCCAGCATTATTTGACTCTTTTGTATCATTTAGTTTTAAAATGTATACTAAATGTAAGGAAAACGTTTATGTAAAGATTTAATCCATTATATTTTAATGTGTATTTATTTAAAGACGAAAATCTTTTGTTCAGAAACCCACAGATTTTTTCTGATTTTGGCTGAATTAATAAATACAACGTAGAGCCCAACAGATTTTAAACAGAGACATTAAAAAAAGCATTACTGTAGAATTAATTTTCTAAGCCATATTTAGTTAGGCACACTCTATATGGCTCGCCTTATGAATCCACTAATCTACTCATAAACAAAAGCTTCCATTACTTTTTACAGGTTCACACATTTATTTTTTATATTAACCATAACTATGCATAATTTTATTTTTAATTTTAACTGCACCTACTCATAAAAGTCCATAACACTCTATAGCAAAATGCCATCTCATATAAGTATTTCCGATTATTATGATCGTATATATATGTGTGCAACTGTAATTTTCAAAGATTTATGCGTTCAGCTTTTTTATGGTGCACTTAAGACTTGGCCACTTAGCCATTTTTGGCTTGCAAATTATTAGCCGCGTTCGGGGCGACAAATAAGGCGTCAGATTTGAAACGCCCAAAAGAAATCGATTTCCAAATATTTTGATATGCTTGTATACACTATATTTTATAAGGCTGGATCTCATTTGTTGCTCAATGTGGTTGCCATAAAAACCGCCATGAGAATACTCATATCCACTCGTATATATACATATATACTCAAATATATCTCAGCTGACCACGCATGCATAAATATTTTAACGATCTTTAATGCAAGCTGGTTTCTGTGGCCCTAGGCCGAAGCTGAAGCTGTTGTTGGAGCTGGAGCTGGAGCTGGTAAGCCTTATTTGGATCAAGATAAAAATTATGTATGATCAAAAATCAGTTTGACAACAAAATGCTTTATGTGCGCAATTCTTAACGCTGCAATTTAACAAAACGGCACATTAGGATGAAGAGCAAGAGGCTGGAGAAAGGGCAGGGCTAGAGGGGTAACCCAATTTCTTGCTGTGGGAATGTGTGGAGGCATGTCCGTGTTATTGCCTGGCTGCCCCACGTTGCCGAAACGTTGCTGGCATGCTAATAAGAGCGGCTGCTGCAGCGACAGCGGCAGCGGCGTTGGCGGCTGCGTCGGCGCAACTTTTCACCCTGGCGAAAGTAGTCAAAGTTGAATGGCCCACCATCCTGGCCGACGCCCGCAATCATTCATCATAAACGCGGTAAGCGATCGGCAGCAGCATCACGACGACGGCACACCGGCAACCGGCAACCGGCAACTGGCAACCGTCTAAAGGCATCAGGCATCAGGAATCGAGCATCAGGCATCAGGCATCAGGCATTTGGCAGTTGCCTGCCACCATATCTTCAACGTCGATCAATGCAAATTTTTGCGCCGATCAAAACTGGCCAACTGACGCAGCGGTTGCAGCCTACGCAGCGAGCGACGTCAGCAGCGGCTCAAGAATTATTATTAAATTCGATATAAATAATATTTTCAAGCGCGTTGTCCCCCCAGCCCGCCCATTTGCCCACATATACCCAGCCCCATCGGTCGGTGCTGCTGATTAATAAAAGACGGGCTGCGGCTGCCGTGGCAGCAGCGCCCGATGGCCCGCGGTGCTTAAATTCTGAGGCATCTGTCAAACTGAGCGAAGGTGCACGTTTTGTATGCACAGCTTGATGCCAGAGCAGGCCAGAGCGGGCCAGGCCAGGCCAGGCCAGGACGTGGACTCCAGCTCAGCAACAGCCTCAGCATCAACCGCTGTCTCAGCTGCAGACCCACCGAACAGGCCGCGTAGAGCGCGGAATTGGTGTTCAAATATTTTTAAAAATACTTTGCATATGTGACACTCGCATAATAACGCTTCAATTAAGCTCAATTCTGGCATCGGAGCGACTGGAACCTGACTGCGTTGCAGTCCTTTGACACGATTTTCTTTTGTGCGCCCCAAAACTGCGCTTCCAGATGCATATCAATAAGATCTGACGTCAATTTTGATAAGCGAACGCATATTATTATTGTTATTATTAGCAATATACTCGCTGCTCCGGTCTCCCTTCCTTCTGTTGACTGAAAGGGGTGTGTGGGGGGAGGGTAGGGAGGGTAGCAGATCACTTATAATAAGCAGCAAAGAGCGCAGAATCCCTTCGAGCATTTCGTTGCATCGACGTTCGCCACGGATATCAGGCAACAATCGACATATGCAAAAGCAAAATGAGAGAAAAAAACAAAAAAATAATTCAAAAACCAAAAAGGAAAAGAGAAGGAAAATTCCTGAAGCAGCAGCCGCGGCAGCAGCAGCAGAAGCATGCAGAATAAAACAAGAATTATGCAAAAATTATGCAAGGCGCAACAATTTACAAAGTGCCCGTTCAGTTGCACAGTGGAACAAAGGGTTTCAAAAATGGGAGCAATGTCCAATTAGAAGTGTTAAAAATTGTGCCTTTTAGATAATGGTCAAGCTGGGGATGATTTGACTTTAATTTCTATAAAACTTATAAAGTAATGATAATATATAAATTACTTAAGATTTTACTTTAGTTTCTATAAAATTTCAATATTATTAAAGATTTACAAATTTAATTAGAGCTGTCGCTTTAAATATATAATATTAATATCATTTTATGTGTTAATTTTCACAATTTAATCACATTATTTAGACTATCTATTAAACTAAATTTTATTCGATTTTACAGTATCAATATAAGTTATATGGGACCAGACTCTATAAACAAATTGAAAGTTATAACATATATACAGCTTCAATCTGATTGATTATTTTATATTTTCCTTTTCTTTATATAATTTTGTAAAAAAAACATTTTTTTAAATATAATCGACTTGGGTATTTGCTAGGCTGAGGACACTGTGCAATCGATTTGTAGAATAGATAAAAGTTGACGTTTTGATCGATATTTATTGTAGGTTCCCCTGGTAAAGCTATGATGAGGACGATCGTAACTGGCAACTGGCAACTGGCGACTTGGCCATTTTGCACCGAAATGTCCTGCAGTGCTTGGACAATCGGTGATAATCTTAGACAGAAGCTTGGCCCAAAACGCAAAAGGGGCGGACCGTGTGATTTAAGATTTCATTTCTTAGGTTTGGGGGCCAAAACAATTTGTTACTGTTGCTCGACAAGCGCGACTTCTTGTATGTTGAATGTTGTATGTTGTTCGACTTCCTTCAGCCCTGTTGCTCTCCTGCTTACGAATTAACGGGCTGGCTGGCTGGCCGCATGTGCATGTGCGTCCTGGCCTGGAATGGCCTGGCCTGGCCTGGCCTGGACTGGCCTGAGCTGGCCTGAACTGGCCTGGTCGCTGCACTCTCGGAATACATTTGTAGTAATCACGCGTTATCGTCGCATTTGGACATTTTAAAAGGTCATAACTTAAAACCTTATCGCGGAGACGGCAGACGGACAAGGCGACACAGCGAGTATGCGACACGAACACACGACACACGCACACACATAGACACACCTATAAGGTCGCTGTTGCGCCCAAAAGTAGCCGAAATTGAGCACAAGAGCAAGGATAACATGAGATGCCAATGCCGGAGCACCAGAGACGCCGCCTTGAGTCGAAACACGCAACTCGAGAGAATGGGAGAAGGAGAGGGAGACAGAGAGAGAGAGAGAGAGAGAGAGAGAGAACAACATGGAATGGGGCTCAGAAGATGTTACCATTGCATTCCATTGAGCGCGCTCTGATAATGAGCCAGACACACACACACACACACACGTACCCACACACACGCACACTCACAAACAGGACACAGTTTCTGAGAGGTTGTGCTAAAAGCGAATTGATAAGCTGACAGCTCCGGAGTAGGCGACCAAATCTTTCGGGGCACTTCCTTTGGCAAACCTGCGACAACGACGACGTCGGCGTCGGTTTTTGTTTGTTTTTATGATAGCAACGGGGGGGCGCGACCGAATGGCCATTGAGTCCAACTCGGACATGGCCATGGACTCGCGAACTGTGCGCCTATGAGTCAGCCAGGCCAGCGCAGGCCACTTGCCGTTAGGGCGCGCCCAAAGTTCTGCATTAGAGCGCGGCAGTCGCAAACGCAATTATTTTGCCTTTTTTTTTTAATATTATTTGTGGGTAATCAAAAACCCAAAGCCGACATTTGAATCGAAACGTTTGTGGCTTTAGAACTTATAAATTTCTATAAAAAACGAAAAGATTTTTATGTGTGTTGTTTCGTCTTTCTTTCGAGTATTAAAGCTCTAAAAGGCAGGATTATATGTCGTAGTTCTTAGAAATGTACAATAATACATACGTTTTAATGTCCAACACTTAATAAAACTTTTTAAAAATGTTGCAATAAAATAGTCTTTTGCTAAATATTTAGATGATTTTTACTCGATCAAAAGCTCTAGACTAAATGCTTTTGTAAATCTTTTAACTTCCATAACTTTTGCATATTAAATTAGAGTGAAAATTAAGTCTTTATTTATTTTGCATTTCATTTTAAAAATCTTTGGAAAATAAATCTTTATGTGAAATTCTCAGACATAAAATAAAAAATTGTTTTCTTTAATTTGTATATTAAAAACTAAATTGTATTATTTTAATAATGTGCGAACTATAAGATATTTTGCCTTAGGCGGCGGTCACAGGACAGCAGCTGCTTGATTAAATTTTAGATGCATTTCTGAAGACTCTCTCAGAGCAAGGCCGTATCCCTGAATTGAAAGCAAATTAATGAAGCGCATAAATCCGGCTCAGCTCTGTTTCAGAGTTGATAAGTTTTAAATGCCTTTGGCTCTCGGATATCAACGTAATTTTTGAACAGCCGGCAACAGCAATAATGCGAACAACAACAACAGAAACAATTCAAACAGAGCTAGACGGTTTCTATTGTTACCATTTTCATTTGCGGCCCTTTATTTAGAAATGAGATACCCAATGCGTATATGCTCAGACCAACGATCCGATTATCATCTAACTGTGTACATAGCTTTCGTCTTTTCTTTTGCGTGCGTGTGTGTTTTGTGTGTTGTGCGTGTGTGTTTGTGTGTTGACATTCCTTTTTTTAGTGACATTTTCTACGAAAACTCAATACAAACATATCGTCGTCCCTAGATGATGCTCACAGCACTCCCATTCAATGACAAGCCTCAAATTTACGACAATAGTTTGAACAGGTAAAAGAAGTGAGAGCTAACAGTGGAACGGGTGTCGGGGTCCGAGGTCGGCGGTCGAGGGTCGGGGTTCACTTATAGCCCTTCAACGATACGCAGATGACTATCGCAACTGGACGACGACGAAGTCGGCACAGATGACTCATCAAATTAGCGTCTCGGGGCGCGGGCGATAAGCAGCGACCCGAAGGATTAGCGTTTGAGAAATTACCGTGTGCCCATTGATGGGAATCGAAAAAGAGAGACTGAGACTGAGACAGAGACAGAGAGAAAGGAACAAAGAGAGCATACGATTGAGATTATAAAAGAAAAGTGCTCATATCATTTTACAAACACAGGGCAAGCCACTCGAGAATTGACACTGACTGGACAAAGTCTGCGTTCCTTTTATGTGTTATGGCCCTTTCGGCAGGGAAAACTCAATGCATTTCCCGAGGACCACCCCCGTAAAGAAGCGTTTGTCAAGCGTTTATTAATTGCTGGCATTTATTATTAGTTAATTGGGTGCAGTGTCTCGCCCAGACAGACCAGACCAGACCAGACCGAGTCCAAAGTGAAATCCTCTGCAGCGTGTTTTTACAGTTAGTCGCGCAATTATTCGTTCAATTTACACAGGAAGCTTTTGTCGCTGATGAACGCAGTACGGGCGATAATCCGACAGCAGAATATGCGAACGTTAATTACGCTTTTGAGAACGTTTTATCCAGAGCCAGAGAAAGAGAGAGAGAGAGTGTGTGTGAAAGAGAGAGAGAGAGAGAGCGGGGGTAGAGGGAGCCTGCCAGACAGGGATCGGTTAGTTTGGCAAGAGGAGCATCGCTTGATGCCTGACGGCAGATAATGTTGATCGCATGAATGATGGAATCGAACGCGGCTGCCACAACATGCGCCTGCCATACGGGTTTTGATCGATTAGAGCCAAGTCCCCAGTTCCAATCTCCAGTCGAAGTCAAAGTCAAAGTCTTCGTTGCAGTCCCCCGTCTCAGGCCAGCTTGATTGAAAGCTTGCAAATTGTTTGAGAAAATGCTGCACTTACGCATCTCCACCGCGCTGTGGATGTGTCACTGGAGCATCGTCATCGGATCGCCGCTTAATGTCGCCTCGTAAATGCTTAGAATGGATTCTGGATTGTGGCCCGTTTTGTTTTCATGGCCGCCCAAGTGCATTTGGTTTTACGTTCCATTTTGGCCCTCACACTGCGCCGCGTAGCATTTGTCTTGACCCTAAGTGCTGCATGTGGTGTTACTTTCGTTTCTGATTAATTTGAGCTAATTTGTTAAGTAATAAAAGGCCAGAAAAGGTTTGCCCAAAACGAAGTTGTAAAAATAATATAAAAACAGTTTGAAACAAATTCCCCCGATCTTCATTGGGTGCTGCGCGTCGGCCGATTTATTAACACTTAACATGGGACCGTACGCATTCTCATTGCGTAGGAGCCCCGAAGTAGGGCGCCAAATTGTGCACGTCGCGGCCTGCGGGTTGCCCTGGTGCATTACGAGCGGGTTTAGTATTTCGATTATTGACTTCCTCAGCCTTTCATGCCGGCAACAACAACAACAACAACAGTAACAGCAGCAGCAGCGGGTGGTGGCATTGTCGAGAGCAAATGTTGCTGCTGCTGGTGGTTATTTAAAGCTGGTTGCTTAAAGGCCAAAACTTGATTTAATTGACTGGCCTGAAAGCAGACTGAAACGCGTTAAAGCACTCGAAATAAAATCTTTGAAATAAAAGTAAATGATATTAATTAAATGAAACAAAGTGAAAATCGGTGTGTTTGCATTTTATATGCTTAAGTTGTTTTTTGAATAATGGTAAAGCTTTTCCCTGCAAAATATATAATTAAACATCATTTATAATCATTAACAATAATTAATAGAATACATTCGCTAAATAGTTTCTAATAAACAAAATAGCCTTAATTCTACGAATTGACCGCCAAAAACAGTAGTCAAATTTCAAAGAAATCCACGCTAACTTTGTCCAAAATAAATAAACAAATACTCCCAACGAGCTAACTAATAGCTAGCCCAACAGCATGCCCAATAGATCTAAACTACGCCGAACGCTAGCTTCATGACAAGCTCACAGAGCCACTTCGTACACCAGTTTAAAGATCATGTCTAATGCCAGCACCACATTTGCGTCAATTAATTTATTAATAAAACACGATAAAGTAAAAAATGAGCATTGGAGGGAGACCTGGGAGTCGGCGGTCTTGTTGCTTGTTGCTTGTTGGTTGACTGCCAGCGCAGGCAGCACCTGTTCCTATGCCCACCGCCATGCGGTACGGTTCAGTTCAGTTCAGTTTCGGTTCGTGTCCATGTCCATGTCCATGTCTTTGGCTGCCTAATTCACATGTCACGTTCGCCGGCGTTGGCAGCGGTTTTCGGTTGCGGCTAAGATTGCGATAAACTGCGAAACATGGTTACAAGCTGGCGGAGAGTCTGGCGCTCTTCACCAGCTAAGAAAAGAAAAGACGGGTAGCTGCGTTTTGACTGATCGCCAGACAGTTGGATGAGAATAAGAGTTGGGGCCGTTTTACACTCATAAAATTAAATCAACAACAATTTTATAATTTGGCGCATTAAATCAACTGTGGGCAGCGCCCGTAGCCATGCCCCCATATAGCCATAACCCATCCGCTAGTCCCACTGGCCAGACCCAGACCCAATCGCAGTCGCAGTTCCAGTCTTGTGGCTAGGCTACCGTCTAAAGCCCAAAACGGGCCACGTAGCACACAATCAGGCGCGTGCAATCTTAATGGATAAATTATTGAGGCAAGTTGAGGCCTGTTGCTGCTGCGGCTGCCGCTTCTGCTGCTGCTGCTTCTGCTTGGTGTCGTCTCATTGGCATCCGTATTCACACAGACGAAGAGTCGCTGCCAGGTCAGGTCTCGCTGAGCCGGTGCCTAACACAACAATTGGCGGTGTGTGTGCGCTCGTTATGTCATAATCGCATTACTTAACGGCCTGCGTAATATAATAATCATTTATTAATTTGTTAGCGGGCCACGCCAGCTGAAAGCAGGTGCCAGCTGCCAAAGTACGTGCCACAAATCACAACCGCAACGAGAGCCTACAATAAAGAATACCCACAAAGTGAGAACCTCTCTCGCGCTCTCAGCTTTCTCAATTATATAATAGCAGTCGTGTTCTGGCTCTTGCCGCGTCAGTGCTCCACTTCCGTTGATTGTGATCGAGAACTCAATTATATCAAATTCGATTTGTGGCCACAGCAGATTTCAACAATTATTATGGCCCAATCATCGTTTCGGCAATATCGTGAACTCACTCAAATCGCTCTGACACGATTAATTATTAATGGCAGCTCTCTTCTCACTACTTTGGAATCATTAGTGACGCTAAATGGGCCTAGTTAATGTTAGCTAAGGCACGAGACTTATTTATTTCAATTAGAGAGCGCGAAAAATAAAAATAAAAAAATATCTTGCGGCTCTTTAGCCAGCTCTAAGTGCTTTGTGATGGACATCTGGGCGCTACACGCAATGTGTTAGGGCTTCTTTATGTAATATATAAAAAAAGTCCCCCTTTCCGTCTAGTCGTCCACTTGTTCAAGGTTTCATAGCTCTTAAATTAAGTTGAAAACAACCATTCTCCACAAATCAGTTGTCGAAAAATCTTGAATGCAACTACGTAGAGTGATTCCGGGAAAGAATATATTTTGTTTAAACATTTCTATCTATATACATTAAATATTCATATATATAAACTCCAGCTATGGTTGGGGTATCTCGTCTACCTCACTCCTCACTTTTTATTGCTGCCTACCTGCTAATTAAACTGCCAATTGCCGCTGAGTTTGTGCAGGCCACTGGTCACGCCCTATAATTAACACCCGCTCTCGTACTTGCATATAAAACCTAGAGACCCAAGTCAGGTCTCTTTGGGCAGCTGGCCAGCACGCCCTCAACTTTAGTATTGCCATTGGTAACCTCTAATTTGGCAGCCAGCGCCGTTTTATTGCCAACTTCAACTTCAACTCCAACTCTGACTCCAGCTCAGGATTGGGAGGCCAGTCGCAAAAAAAAAAGCCAACACGCGTCTGAGATAATGACACACACTCAGAGGAAAGGTTTTCTGTTTCTGCAGCTCGATTTGCTTATTGTGAATTGGTTGAATTGGGATTCGTGTTGCTTACCTTATGATTTCGGCTGTCGATTTTTTTTTGTTTTTTGTTGTATTTATTTTTTTTTTTTGGCACGTGTTGGCCGAAAATTGGCATTACCATTTCACTTAAATGAGGCGTTTCAAATGAGCTGCTGCTGGCCGTAAAATAAAATGCTTGTTTAACACTAATGAGCGGGCATTTAAAAGCGATACACATTGCTCCAATTAGCTGCACGCCAGTTCAACCGAGGGCAGTTCCCACAGTTTACTTGCGGTGGGAGTGTTTGCCATATAAATGTGACCATTGGCCTTCTCTAAAAAACTGCGCTTAGTGCTAAGCTGATTTAGATTTTGCTGGGAAAAGCCATATTTAATTGCATGGGATGTGGCTAGAATTATTTAAAAAATAAAATCAAAACAAAAGAGAATAAATTCTCCTTAGCTTAATAAAAAGCTATTAAATTGATGATCTCCAGCTGCAGACAGGTAAGACCAGGTACAATTAGAGTGATCTCAACGTAATCCCTTTCATTCACATATAAGCCTTCAGAGATATATTTTTAAAATATAGTTTGAGCAAATTTTATCATTCGCTTACTTAAAGACTGATAAAGACCCAGTAATAAATATTGTAGTAATTGTATTCAAACTTGTAGCTGCTGCTCGATCGGGTTGCCAAATTGAGCCCCACTCTGATCAGTTTTATCGGTGGCAGCAGCTATTATCCGCATACCTCAAAAGGCGCATCAATATTTGCTTTCGGCACTAGAATTGAAGCTGATGCAGCGGCCGCTTAATTAATTGCCTCAACTTATTTGACAGCGCTGAGCTGAGGCAGCTATAAATAATGAGAGCTTTCTATAAATCATTTGCGGGCTGCCACTGCAGGACATGGATGGGCATCTAGTCATGGGCACGAGGGGACACAGACACCGACGCGGACACGGACACGGACACGGACACGGACATGCACTGGGGTGCACTCATACACGTGTCTTTGCATGCGTTTGATAAGCGCTCCTCTATATATGGGCCTGCAAGGAAAATAGCTTAATATGCGCCAGCGCCAACAGCTGCTGTTGCGTCTGCTGCGACTGCGATAACCATGGCCAAGACGGACGCGTTGCGTTGCGGCAACAGTATATGGATATTTATAGTCGAAAAGCGCCAAAGGCCGAAAAACTCGTACGCAAAAAATAAATATCCATATGGCTGGGCACGCACGCGCCCTAGACGGGGGATACTACACGTAATTACAAAATGCTGAACTCTACTGAAAAGAACTGAAGCTGAAGCTGAAGTTGAAGCTGCGGCTGCATCTGCAGCTGAAGAAAGCGCATTGGGATATTGGAAAATCGCTTAACAAGCCAATAGCCTGAGTTATGACTGAGCTGCCGTCTTGGCCATGGCCAAGTTGTAGTTGTCGTTGCTGTCGTTGTCGTCGTTGTTGTCTTTGCCAAGCGGCAGCAATTTGTTCTTGTTGTCGACTTTGCATGTCGCTGACTGCCAGCCAGCCAGCCAGCTTTATAGCCAGCCAGCCTGCCTCGTTGGCTGTCTGTCAGTTTGCTTGTTTTGCATGCCAGCCAATGCGAGTACATATTTCTTCCCGGAAATTCAGTAAAGCCATCGACGGTCGGCTGCTTTGGCATCCGCTGATTACACTCTAACGCTTGCTCTCCATGTTCCACCATGTTAAATAGCTGACAAAAACAATGTTAGGATCGGCTTGGCCACCCTCTGGTACTTCCGCTTACAGCGCCTAACTAGCCGGTTATATAATCTCCTGAATGCTTAGGCCACAGATTTAGCAATTAGTAATTATAGATAATGCTCTCTGCTCGGACTGTATAATTTAGTTAAGCAGCTTACGAAAGGTGCGCCAGTTGAGCGAATGCAGAATTGATTAGAAATTGATTTAGTGGAGGGGAAACCTGAGAAGGCTGTAAATAAAAGTAAAGGTGGTTTTAGCTTAGAGTGGAGGGTATCTTTGTTCATGTTTCCACGTGTTTCCTAATAATTATGGTATCTCACTATTTATATTTCTTATATGCATGTTTCTTTATTTTGTATTGATCTTTTTATTATCCCATCTTTGTATTGTCTTTAGATTTATAAAATTAATCTAACTAAATTTCACTGCATATATTTTCTTTGATTTCTTTTCAAAATTCTGCCATTCCGATCATATTGAAATAGGATCTCTTTAAAGTTTAAAGTTCTCCCCGCTAATCAATCACTCTGCTGAAATTTGTTCGTTTTGACATATCGAGCGTTTGATAAATTCTTTAATATATCACCCCAATGCAGAATTTGGCACAGTTTTCGGTGCGCATTGATTGACAGCTTAAAAGGGGCGCTGCAAATTGCAACTGCCACATTAATCATACGCAGCGTGGTGCAAATTTTAACATGTTGCTACAAGTCGCTTTGGCAAACGGATACTAGAGATATATAAAGTCTCGACATAATCGCAGCAACAGGTGGCAGCCAGCGAGTCATTTGTGTCGATTTCGTCAGATCGGCTCGAATACGAATGCGAATGTGAATGTAAATGTGAATATTAAATGTGTTCGGTGTCGCCAAAAAATTTAGTGGCATTTGATTCATAATTGACATTCACTTTTTTTTTTTGCGACAAAAATTTAATCAAAATGTATGCAATTATGACATTTGCAAATGTTTGCCAGACCTTGAAGCGACACCCTCGTTGCCAGTGATGAATAGGCGCGAAATTGTGAATATTTTTGTGGGCCTAATGAAGCCGTTTGCCTTTGCTTAGATTAAATCATGGCTAAAAGCTTTAAAGCTGACATTTGTGCTTATCGCTGAATGCCTAATTTGAATATTGTAATAATTTTTTTAAAGATAAAATATTTTTACAAACTGTTGTGTTAAATGACTCGCCTGTTTGGGATGAAAAACTATTGATGTGTTCTTGATAACATTGTTTCTTTGTCCTCGGCTGTTTACTATTAATAATTTTATTCGCGTTCCTTTTAAATTCTTTAATTGGGATTTTAAAATGCTTTTGAAAGGCAGAATTAAAATGAAATACTATATTTTAAATATGCGTTGGCAGTCTGTTTTAATCATCATTCCATGCTTCATAATTAATATTTGAAAACCTTACTTTAAATAGTTTTGTACCTTTGATTCTATTGATATAACCACGTGAGACACTAATGGACTATCTTCTCGGGTCTTTTCTACAGTTGAAAAGCTTCAACTGTGTGGATTATGTCACCTCTCCACTACCGAAACTATCGAGTGGTGCTCCCCATCGATACTTTTGCATGCATGCTACATGAAGAGCTCCACATTAAATCAATGTTTACACTCTGACAAGCAATTGCTTGTGGCTTCGGCCTCAGCTCTTCAGCTCCAGTTGCCAAGCGAAATGACAGGCAGAGGCGTCGGCGGCGATGGCGACGCGTCGCCTCTCATTTCCAGATTGCACAGATAAAACAAGGGTACCGCTGTGGCAACCGCAGCAACGGTGGCATTTTTGCCGTGGCACACCTTTTTGAACCTTTCAACTTGGCAGCTATTGTCATTTCCTTTTCGTTCAGGCAAAGCGCAATCAAAGCAAATGGGCAAAAATTTTGAATTTCATTAAGCAAAATGCGAGAAATGAGAAATGGTGACAAACTGTGGCCACATTTGCGGTTCTTGTCTGTGCCCTAGACATTGAATGTGGTTGCGGTGGTGCGAAACTTCCGTTTGGCGTTTGTTGTGGTTTGGTTTTCTGAAAAATATATAAATAAATGAACTTTTGTGTCAATTCAATCACAGGAAACTCAAAATCAAGAGCTGTACATTGTTGTTGCTGTTGTTGTTGCGGCTGCTGCAGCTTTGACAGCCCGCTGACAGTTGCATCTAAGTGCTGGCCAAGTCGAAAGCTAAGACATAAGCCAGCTACTGGAAATTACGTTACAATTAATTGAGCTACATTTCAAGCGGGGGCTCAGCTGGCGATTGCGGAGTGAGGGATAACAGAGACCAAGCCCCAGTTCCAGTCGCAGTCGCAGTCGCAGTCAAGCGCAGCTGTCACACCTTCATCAGCGGGCAGGGGGGGAGGGGGAGGGGTGTTGGGAGGGACGGAGGCAGAGCGCGTAGCTTAGCTGCGACAATATCGAGAAATCCGAATTGAAATCATTGTGAAGCGCTTTGCGGTGATTCATTGCGTCTTGGATTTCATCTGTGTGTGTGTGAGTGTGTATGTGTGTGTCAATTCCTGTGGGACTTATGACTGATTGTGGCGCGATTTCAAATTTCGATTTACAATTTTCGAGCTTCATTAATTTGCTTCAATGATTCTGCATTAGCGTTTGGGCTTAGGGGCAGGGCACAAGCATAACAAACACACATACAAATAGCTTAGACTTATGCTCTGTACGGAAAGGCATAAGGAGTATATTGGTTGAGTGAAATGTCTGTGTACGTATTAAGGGCTTCTTTTCGGGCAATAATAATAATAATAATAAAATGTAATAATAAGATATCTGTTGATCTTCTCAAAGAACAAAACAAATATACATTTGCAACCTTCACCTTTACTCTGAGAATAGAGTATTGCTTAGTCAATACCTGCCGACAGCAATGTTCCAGCTTGTTTTCCTAGAGATTAACGCGTCGAAACTTCCAATGAATTCGATTTGAATCAATTAAACGCCCCCATTGACCATACCAAGTGTCAGAGGAGCGCGAGTTTTTTTTTTTTCTTGTATTTTTCGTGTTTGCCTGTTAATTTGTTTTTGGGCTGCCAATAACTTAGCACATGCAAAGTGCAGTACAGGACAGGCTAGGAACTCCAACTCGAACTCGAACTGGAACTGGTGAACTGAAGGTGTTGTCGCTGCTTTGTGAAACTTGTTTAATTGGCAGTCAGGGGCTGCTGTCAAGGCTGCGACACGGCGACACGGCGACACGTACCATGTGGCATGCTCCAAAAAAGTTCCTTAACCTGCTCTAAAATCACTAGATCGCTTAATAAGCAGCCTAGCTGTCTGCCTCTGCCTCTGGTTCTGCTTGTGCTTGTGCAGGACCGTTGTGTGGTGCTGGTCTCGCGCTCTGTGGAGCTCCTTTGACTTTGGCACCGGCAAAACGGCAACAGCATAAAAATCTACACCGTTTTAAGCATAAATCGCCGCGAGGCATGCGCCGATATGCGTTCAACTCACTGAACTTGCCACGACTCTCGTTGCTCGACTCCCTCTGCAAGTTGCGGCTGCTGTGGAGGCTGCTGCTCCACCTACTTCAACTCCGACATCGGCTGTTACAGTTTTCGCTTTGCCCGCCGACTGGCAAACATATATATTATTTAAATTTTTAAACGATTGATCGTCCTCCGCCCTGTGCATGCTTCCTGCCTCCTGTGGCTGCCACCGCCTGCAACCCGCCTCTGCCTTTGCCTCACTCTCTCTTTCTCCCTCTCTCTCTCTCTGTCTGTCTGTCTGTCGCTGTGTGCGCATCTCTCGTGATAGTTTGAGTTATTTAGTTGGCTGCTTTATTGCCCAGGCAACTGCAGGCTGGGGCGTGTTTGAAACTGCGCCCGTGACTCCGACTCCGATTCCAGCTCCAACTTCGACTCCAACTTCCACTTGGACTTCAAGTTCAGCTTCAACTACAGCTTAGGCTTGTGGTGCGTTCTTCTTGGTTCTTAAAACAAAATGATTATGTTTTGCATATTGAGTGAAATTTGCATAAATGAGAAAGCGCAAAATGCGCTGGCTAAGCCAAAGCCTAAGAAAACAACAACACCCGCCGCTCGAACTTAAAGTATAACAAAAACATTTTCGCAACGCTAAAGAAATACATTATCATAATATTTGATTGCGTTAACTGCACAAATTATGGGTCCAGGCGGCGAACGATTGCCTATTAAAGTGGGCGGATTTCGCTTAGAAGACGTCCAAGATTGAATAATATTGCCCGGATAGAACGAAAGTGAATAAACGCTGCCTTCAAGGTTACATGGTATAACACAGGAAAAGGATGCAGAAGCGATTTTACGAAAAGAAATCAAATTATTAACATAAAGACTAAGACTTGTGTTAGGTTCTTATATCTATATTTCTGATTTTGATTATTAATATATAATAAATAAATAGAAATAATATTAGGGCTCTCTTCAAGAAATATGAATATCCATTTACTTTGCCAAGCTTACGATCAGCATCCCATATCAGTCCATAGTACTCTTGGTTCAGATTCTATTTAAAACATTTTTGGGAAAATTGAAAAGATTGCATTTTTAATTTTGTTGCATGTGTCAATTTCAGTTTCTAGCCCATTTTTTGTCCATTTTCGTGGCTTTTATTTACCCACGCTTATTTAACGCTTAGAATAACAATCATTAACATAAGAACAGAGTCACTTCCTTGGAACGCTAACGTTTTGGTTGCCCAGGTTATCTACCCCTGCCCCGGCTGTTTCCCCCTTTTTTCGAGCAAACGATGCGCGCTAAAGAAATTAAAATTGAAAATTCCTTTATTTCAATATTTTGACAGTGACTTGGCAGCGCCTCGTTAAGAAAAAACAAAATAAACTCAAGAATGGGCCAAGCCAAACGAAACGAAACGAAACATTTTTCAGTTGTCTTTGTGACCAGTTTGTGTCTTTCACTGCCTCTCCCTGTGTTTCTACAGGTGTGTGCGTGTGTGCGTGTGTGTGTGTGTGTGTAAGCGTGTGTGTCTTTGAGGCTGGGGCTGTGGCTGTGGCTGTGCCCAACTTCTGTGAAATGGCCACAAAATGTGCCAAGTGCTTGTTGACTTGGCCTGAACTTGTTACAATTTCTATCTATTCCCGCTTTCTACGCCTCGTTTGCTCGCGTTGTTCTTGTTCTTGTTGTTTTTGTGATTGTTCTTGGTGTTGCTTTCGCTTCGATACAAATTAATGAGCCGAGAATGTGTTGGATTGTGTTAATAGGCGCCTTGCGACAATTGCCCCATAAATTAAGCATTGCAATGCAAATTTGAAATAAAAGCCACTTGAGCCGCAGATAAGTGCACTTTAGCTTACATATAAATTAATATTAATTATGCACTGATTAGCCCAGCATTCCATAAGACAAATAAGCCCACAGCAGCCAAAGCAGTTAAGCAGCTCGGCAGCTCGGCAGCTAAGCAGCTCAGCAGCTCAGCATTTGCCATAAACATTTGGCGTAAATCACTTGAATGCTTAAAGCACCCAATTGAATTTACGAGCAACAAGCATTGAACCAGCCCATAAGACAACAAACTAAAGCTAGCGAGCAGAACAAACTGCAAGGTATTAAAGCTGAGATACCCTTTATAAATCGCTAAAGTCAGATAAGCCCTTAATATATCTGGTGAGTATTATTAATATTAATATTTATAATTTTAATTAAAGTCAGGGTTGTTGTAGCTGCATTTATTCTTTTATGACATAATAACTAAGTAACGGCAGTTAACATTTATACATATTAAATCAATTTTATTGATTTTTACAAGCCTATTATTAATTTTTTTTTACAACAACGTCGGTTATAATTATCAACACTAATAAATAATTATTTATGGTAACATAAAATATTCGGATGCATTTACTAAAATTTTTGATTACTACTAAATAGACTTAAGTAATCAAAAATTGTAATGACTTAAGACGTGTTAAGTTGGTGACGACCCGAGCCGAGTTAACTTCAAGTTTGCTTGTAAATTTACTTGTTAAACTAAATGCCGCAGTTATTGCTGCGGCTGATGCTGTTGCCGTGTATGGCCGAGGCCGAGCGCTCGTTGGCAGACCGCATTCATTCAATTGCATTTGACAAGCGTTTGCCATAAAAATTATGCCAACAATAACGACAACAACTGCAACTGGTTGGCAAATTTACATGCACTGAGCGGACATTGGCTCAAAGTTATGACAACTTATCGCTTGGCATTTGTCTTGGCCATTTCTCAAGCAGACGCTCGTAGGCGTCGAATGGCGACATTTCGCTTTCATTTGCAATTAAAATATCTATAATAATCTTGCAGAATTGGAAAAAGTGGGGTTTCTGTTATTGTATGGGCTCGGTTTAAAAATAGCTTTTTAGAAATGTGGCGCCATTTGTTGGCGGCACGACTGCACGAGTTTGGTTTCAGTTTCCCAGAGTCGAAATTTGTCAAATGCCCGAGACGAGACGCAAATGTAGATTTCAGGGGAATTTGTCAAAAGCGGATGCAAGTGAAATTGATACCGAGCGCCTTTTGTTATGGCCCATAATAAGAGGAAGGTGTGAAAAGGTCGTCGTGCCGCTTTCTGATCGCCATCGCTATAGAGTACGATATCAGCACGAAGCTGCAGGGCATGTCATAGCAAAAAACTTGAACCAAAACCAAAACCAAAAAATAAATATTTATAAAACTCCAAACGAAACGCAGACGCAGCCAAGCGCTGTTTTTGCAGTCGCCTGGGAATCAAAATGCAGGCAAATGGAGGCTGTGCTGATGCTGCTGCTGTTCATCTAATCTGTTTGGTGTTAAGTCCAAAGGAGCATATGTAATTCGATTGTTTACATGCGAATGCGTTCTGAAAGCAAAAAATCTTTTTGTTGCAAAATGACAGCCAGCCGAAATCGAAGTGAGGAGTAAAGAGATAGAGAGCATCGGGTAGAGCAGCGAGCGCTGTGGCAAGCAAATTAAATATATCAAAACGAAACCAAACTGGCATCTCAGATTGGTTGAGGCTCATTGGAGCGCAGGTTACGCCTTGAAGCATCTGACACTGGCTGGCGCAGCAGGAGCACAAAATTTATTGGATCAGCTTGGCGGTGCTGTGCATTGGGGGTGTCGCTGGTTGCCGTTGCCGTTCTTGGCTGTTGGCAGCGCCGACCTGTCTCCCGCACTGTCAGTCTATCATTTTATTAAATGCGTACCCGCCGCCTGTCGCTCCTCGCTCCCTACACACACACACACACACACACTCACACACACACATGTGCACTCGTTTGTCAGTCTCATTGTTGGTTCTCAGTCTGCAAGTCGTCGTCTTCGTCGTCGAGCTGCCTTCTGCGTCTTCGTATTTAGCTTGAATTGTGTCGCGACGCAGGCCAAGGCGAAGGCGTCGTCCTTTCGCGCCTGAGAGATGCGTTTCACTCATATCCGGTTAAATATTCACACCTCAGCCATGCCCCAAGTACTGAAGCTCAAAGCAACGTCGACGACGACGACGAGAAGTTTTGCTAAATTGCATTCGGCGCTGCCGTTGCTTTGGTAGATGTTTGTTGTTGTTCTTGTTGTTATAGCGGCTGCTGTTGCCGGTGCGGTATTAAATTTCAAACCGCACAGCCAGCAAATGGGGGGGAACGGGACTAAGGGGACTGCCGGTGCGGGCTGGCGTAAGTAATGCCAAGAAATTTTTGCAGATTTGTGGCGTAAAATTATGAAAATTATGTCTGACACATCCTGCTGTCTGCTTAAGGTCTTTGTTTATCCTGGCAGTGCGGCAAAAGGGAAGCGCCTCCAACACTCCAAATGCGACAGCAACAACACCAACAACAGCAACAACAAACAACGATCTTATTTGCATACGTTTATTTTGCGTCGTTTACTGCGACAAAGTTCGTCGCTTAAGTCTTTCGATTTGTATGCCTTGGTCTCGGTTTGGCTTAGCTTGGCTTTTAGGGCCAAAGGTAACGCCCGCGCAGCCCGACAAAATGAAAGTGAAATTACTCAAAAACTCATTAATTTGATGTGCTTTTTGTACACTCTTTCATGAAGTGAACGCTCTGCTGTTATGCTGTCCGTCCGTCAATCCTTGTGTTTGGCACTGTAATTATATGATTGTTATTACACTGGGGAAAAAGTATTGAACTGTCGGTTACATGTTTTTGTTGTTTTTTACGAGGGAAATTGGGAAAAGTTGAATGTGAGAAGCCTTAATGGATAATAAAAGAAGAATAGTAAAATAAATAAGTGCTAAATATACATAAAATAAATAAATTAATAAACATAAATACGTAAAAGAGTCAAATATACACATAAAAAAAGACCCTCAATTATATAATATAAAATATTGAAGAAGAATACACATCTTATTCATATTAATTTTAGAAATTTCGTTTGAATTCTGTTTTCGTATATCATAAAATATCAGCTTTTGTTTTGCACGCTGTTATTTTGATACTAATCTCCAACTAAGCTCTCACAACATACAAAATTGATATAATCAATCGAAGCTTATCAATAAATACAACAAAATTTGCTTATTTCACTTCATGGTGTTCCTGCTTAGTCACATGCTTCCAACTCAAACCCAAACCACCGCAACAGCGGCGCAACTGCACCCAAAGGCAACACGGGCTGCCTGCTGGGTCAGGGCCTAATTGAGTCATAGCTGGAGCGGAGTCAGCAGGAACGACAAACACGAATTAAGCACAATAAAACTGTGTATCGCATTCGCATTAGCGAAGGTGGTGCAAGGTGGTTGCGGGCTCTAGCCTTGAGCTGGTCACACAGATGCGCCGCTGATTCGTTTTTTTTTTCTTCTTTTTTCTTTTTTTCGGGCTGGCCAAAAAGCGCATCGAAACGAAATGCCAAACCACAAATAAAAAAGAGCAAAAAACTAAAACGAAATTAAATCAGCAAAACAGCACAAATAAAATCCATTAGGTGTAGGTACCACGAACAGCGCGACAGCCACGTTCTGGCTAAGGGGTAGAGGGAGGTGGGACAACAACAACTCGAACGACAACGACAACTGCGATGTCGTGAGAGCTGACTGTCCGAGCTGGCTGGCTGGCTGGCTGTCTGTCTGGCCGGCTGGCTGCCTGGCTAGGTCCCATCATGGTCTGGGAATCTGCTGTGGCTCGTTTGGCGTTTTGGCGAGAAGATTTGTCATTGTTAGACGGGTTCTTAATTTCTCGTATGCGCGCGGTTATTCAAACGAAGCGGCCATCAGATTGGCGCAAGGCTCATGTTTTGGCACCCACAATGCCAAGCATTGAACTTTTTGGGGCTGGGCAGCATGTGCGTGTGTGTGTGTGTGTGGGTGATGTAGATTCCTGGAATAAAATGCAAAAACCAGTTTTAAGCATCTCCATTCATAATTGCCAAAGCTGGCGAAATGTTTGCACACGGATCACATTTATGGCCGCAATGGGCATCAAACAGGCCGCCAGCCCAAGACCACCCACTGGCCAGATCAACAGCCAACAGTAAGCAGCAGCAAGCAGCAGCGAGTGTTGCACCGGCAGCAGCAGCAATCGGCATCAAAAGTGTTGCAATGAGGCATTTACAATAGCAAACGAGTTAATTACCACGACGTCGGCTCAACACATGCCTCGACCTTATAGAGGCACTTGCAACTGCGACTCTGCCACTGCCACAGCCTCTCAGGCACTGCCTGTCCGACTGCTGGCAGTTGGACTGTGCAAGTGGGTCCAATCTGCTGCATTGATCGAGCAAACGATCTGCGATTGCATTTGGCTTTCGCTGTTGAGTCTTGTTTTTGCGCCTGCGCGTGTTCAAATTGTCCAAAGCGTAACAATTTAATATCGATGCGACTGGCAGCCAGGCCAGGCCAGGCCAGGCGAGGCGCAGCCAGGCCAGCATCTGCATAGCTGCTCCAGCTCCAACTCCAACTACAGCTCCAACTTCAGCTGCGTCTGCCAACGGTGGCAACATGTGCCTGCGCCTGCGCCCGCGACTGCGACTGCGACTGTGGCAGCCTCTGCGCTGAGCCGTTGTTTTTTTTATGCATGTTTTAGGTTTCGCATTTTATTTAATTGATTTTTTTGCACCGTACTCGCATTGGCCATTAATTCATTTATTTATTTAGCGCTGCGCTGCCAACGACACTGCCTGCCTGGCGAGCACGTGGGGGTGGGGGAGGGTGTGGTGAGGGGGTAGTCCAGGCAGAGCTTGGGCATGAATTAATCGTGCTTAACACCATTCTTGGCATATTCTGGCAATGGCTGCAATAGAACTGCGACTTGGGATTTAGAGCGGAAGCACTTAGCCTTAGCCTTAGACTTATTTAAGCCATATAAGCATTTGGGCATTGGGACTGCTTGTCCTGGCCAACTTGGTCTGCGTATCTGGTATGCATGCGTCATTATCGCGCATCGCATCATTAATAAAGCCATACAAATAAAAGTAAAACACACAACTGGCAATGAAAACGCAACGCTAAAATGAAACCGACAAAAATATGTATGGCTCCTTTTACAAAATGTTTATATGCAGGCAGCTGAGACGGCGACTTGGACTCGGAGTTGGACTTGGACTCGCACTTGGAGCTTCAACTTGGGACTTGGCACTGTGACTGTGACAGAGACTGGGGACCGAGACCGGGACCGAGACCGAGACTGGGTTTTGGGTTCGGCTAAAACGTTTTCAAGGTCAGTGCTTGTGTCGCCGACGACGACGACGACGCCGACGCCGAACGAACGTGATAAATGAAGTGTCTCCGCGCGAAATAGCCACAAATCAAAGGTAGGCCAGGACCAGGTAACATATTGTTCTTGTTGTTGTTGCCGCTGTGAAGTTCAAGTTCGCCTCGCCTTGCAAAATATTGAATATCAGCTAAAAGCATTTCACAATAAGCGAGAAAACATGCATTCTGAGTGCTAAATTGGTAACAACAATTCGCTTTATGAATCAGTATTGCGACATATAACGAAATCAACTGATCTTTTCTAGGAAACAAAATAAGGTTTTGTAAATATTGCGCACATTTAAAATATATTTTTATTTTTGTTATAGTAAACATTTGCAAGTTAATCAGCTTTCAGACATTTGCAACATTTCCCTTTTATTAGCGATTATACTTTTAAATGCGAGGCGATTTATAACATTTATTTGCAGCACAGTCAACAGAATTTTTATGATCTTTACATTTGTGATATCTTTACCTTCGCTACAGGTGATACATATGCATGATATGATGATCCAATCCAGTTGCTGATCGATTTCTTGATTTCAGACCCTTTTCCCATTCATGCGAGTACAACTTACATCGTCCTTTGCTATTCACTAATTAGTTATCTTCAAGGCAAACCCTCCCCCACCGCACACCCTCTTCGCTCTGGTGCCATGCGATGCGTGCAGCAACAGCAATCATATGATATAACAGAAGTTTAAACAAACAAAAACAAAAATAACAAAACAACAGAAACGCGCTCCAAAAAATTCCGACTTAAGTGCTTTTAATTATCCAAAAGAATTCAGTGGTATTCTGAGTTTGGTATCCTTGTTTGTCATCATCGTCATACTTGGGGCTACGTCTTAAAATTACAGGCGCGTTTGTATGGCGGCAGCGATCTGACTCTTTTTTCTGTTCTGTTTCCTATATTGTTGTTGTTATAGTTGTTGTTGTTGTTGCTAGTGGCCTTTTGTCAGGGCTGCTTCAAAGTTTTAACGCATCATATGCAGGTTGCTTACCAACGCCCATAAAAGGTGTGCAAGCAAACGCAACGATCCCTTTTATAAGGCATCTGCAGCATATATATTATACACGGATGGTATATTGGTACATATATACGTATATATTTATATACATATTTCTGTATGCCTCGGTTCGGATAAAAGCATATTCATAATGCAATGAAAGCGAAAGCGTTGAGCTCAAGTGCTGACTTACTGACACAGGGCTGCAAGCCCCAGAATTATGTACGGAATGTGTGGTTGGGAGGTTCGAACTCCTGGCTAACTCTAAGTTTGGTTCGTGAATTGATTTCAGAGTATCTTTAAGCTTAAGCTTTGCCTCAAACCGCTGGTAATTATAAAGGAGGGGCTTATTATGCATACAACTTGACTTTTATTTAAAATAAAGTTCCAAATTATTGTATAATGGCTCCTGGATATCTTAAAACCAAGTATTTTAAACCCAGCATTCATGGATTTGTACTTATATAAACAAAGGATTTTGCATTTGTCAGTATGATCAAAGCAAAAGTGCTGCGATCGAAGATACCCTCTATCAAATTTGGGAAAGAAAAATCAAACTTTTGAGCAGCATATTATATATGAAAACTCATTTTCACTGATTCTATTCCATGTCACACACACAATCGCTATCACGATACCTTTTGCTACCTTTTACATACAAAAATTTGATCATAAAACTTTCATCTTATTATTGTACAAATTATGAAACCCTCTTCACCCATTTTATAGCTATACCTTGGATAATTTTGTTAGTGTCTGAACAAGATGTTGCTGTTTACTGTTGAGAGTTAACAATAATTGGACATAAAATACTTCCTGAATATGCGTGTTAGTTAGTGCATATTACAAGAGTTGCGTTTGGCAGTAGCAATGCGACGTCTGCGACATCAACTGGCGGCATCAGTTTTTGGTTAGAGAGGCCGACGGCAAAACGCGGTGTGCGCTTCCTGGAAACTTATCGCACACACACACTGTCACACACATTCATACGCATAGAGACTGCAGCCGTTAGAAGCGAATGCTGCTGAATCAATGAGGCATCAGTCGCTGCCTACAAGAGCGGGCTGCTTATCGGCTTTTGATATTCAGTTGGAGCTTTCTCAGGAGAAATGCCAGGGGAGCAGTGGACCCGGCGATGCTGGTGGCGGTGGCGGTGGCTTACTTGGCTGGCAGACTGGGTTCCAGGCAGCTGCCAAGATCAAGTTGATTGAAGGGCCTTTCAAAATAGAATACAAATACTGAATTCAAGGCTCTTGGCCAGGCTCTGTTTGCCTTAGCATTGTAGGAAGTAAAGATTGCAGCGCAGTGCAAACAATGTGAAGGGACATGCTATAAAAATATTGTTATAATGCAGAGGTTGAACGCCTCAAAAATGGTTAAAATGGTATCCTGGCAACGGCTTAAGACTGTGAACCCAGGCACTTCATTGGCTGCAGGGCAATGGAGTACGAGTGTGAGCGCGACTTCGAATGCGAACGCGAATGCGAATGCGAGTACGAGTATTGTGGCAAGTGGCAATGCTCGACGACGCCAACGACGAAGCCGTTGACGCTGGGAGGAGGATGGCAGGCAGCGGCAGTTATGCCAAGTCAGCGTGATGCGCGCAAAGTGACGAGTTTTTAATGAATTTGTTTAACTCAGGTCAGGCCTGGCAGCCAGAGAGACAGCCAAAGTCTGGAGTCGAAGTCTTGGAGTCGTCAAGAGCCAGCAGAAGCAACAGCAAGTGCCCCATGCCTGTGCCTGTGCCCGTGCGCCGTTCATGTTTGAAGTGCAGCCAGCTAGGATGTGGATATGGATGTGTTGTGGATGTGTTGTGGACTTGTAGATTTGTGGATGCAAGCGCTGACGGCCCGTGACGACGACGACGACGACGACGCCGACGACGAACTGTATGCAAGGAGTTGAGTTCCTGCCTCTTCAGGCGCTGTTGCAGTTACGTCCAAGTCGTCATCATCAGCGACGCCAGCGTCTAGCATGAGTGGTCTGGAATCTAGCAATGCAAACAATGGCAGTTTCACTTGAGCTTCACTCACGTCCAGCATCAGCAACAGCTCCAGTTCCAGTTCCAGTTTCGCTTGAGGACCAGTCGCCGTCACTTTGTGTGTCCTTCGCCGTTCACTTTCGTTGACCACGAGGCGACGCGTTCGCCGATACATTTTCTTGTATATCTTTTCTTTTTTTTACTTTTTGCTTTTTTCCACTGTTTGCTCTTCTTGTGTTCAACAAAATGTTCCAAATTGTTGCGCACTGCAAACATTTCAAGAATTTGCGCTTAACAAACTTCGAAAAAATGCTTTTTTCCCCCCAGTTTGTGTGTGTGCGTGTGTAAGTGAGGTTGTGTGTGTGTTCGCTTTTTATTTCTTTGTTTGCTCGCTGCACTGAAATTTATACGCGGGTAAAGACTTTGGCAATAATTAAAACGAAACGCAACGCGAAGCTGTTCCCACAAAACAAAAGACTTAGGCAACGAACTTGACAAGCACTTTGGCCCCAGCGACAGCCACAGTTATGCTAGTTATCTTTATAACTATGAAACGCCAAAAGTCAAACATCATTTGTCAAACCCGGAGCAACTGTTAACTTACGACTCGAACACATGTATTTGTTTAATTCGATTAACTTTGGGCCTGGACCTTGCTGCTGGCTAAAGTATAACAAGTTTGAGCGCCGGCCAGCAGCTTGCTTTCCCACCATATTGGCGACTCACAACAGTTGCAATAACAACAACAACCGTCTATAAAAGGCTGGCAGCGATAAGACTATGAAGACACAGTGCCAACTCCAAAGTGGCCAACCGGGTTACAATTTATCATCAAAGCTAGCAGATCTCCAAAAAACCACCCGGTTGAATTTCTGCCTCGCAACAAGCTACAAAAATTAATGTTAATTAATTTGACTTAAACTGACGATTTCAACAGCCAAATTACTGCGGGGCATATGGCAAAAAAAAAACAAAACAGAAACAAAAAAAAAATACCAAAGTTATAAATATCAAAAGCCAGCAAAACAAAATCAAATCAAAACGAACATCAAATTGTCTGTTCGGAGTTTATGTGTGGCCACAAACTTATTTTGTGTGCGATGTCGCTCGATTTAGATTTAGATTCAACTTCAAATTTAGATCGTTTGATAATGAAAAGCCACAGCAACAACAGTGTCTCTTAAAGTGCCTCAACGGACAGCTGACACTTTTGAGTTGAATTTTATTTAATTTTATGCTTATTTATTGCAAATGCCATGCCGATACTTTTTGTTATTTTCTCTTTGATCTCTTGCTAGTTATCTATGCATGGCCATTTGATTTCATTTGATTTGATATTTAATGTGCATTCACTTTAAAATTTTATTTATTATTTGCATATTAATGCCGGCTGCCAACTGGGGAGGAAACTGTGTTAAGTTTTCGATAACAGTAAAAAAAACAACCGTGCAGCTCATAAATTATGTTTATGCTTGTCATTGGATACTGAGCAACTTTTAATTGTTTGTGCAAATTCAATTAGACAAATCGTGAGTCTAACTCGCAAGTCCCCACTCCGAGTCTCACACACACACACACACACACTCTTAAGCTCTCTCACACAAACTCATGTACGGACTTAGCAGTAGCCTGGTCCAAAGAATGCGCCAACTTTAGTGTTTTTTGTTGTTGTTGTTGTTGTTACCGTCTCCGTTGTTGTCGTCTTCGTTGCCTTGGTTGCTTGCTGCTTGCCTGCCGGCCTGCCTGCTTGCCTGCTTGCTCTGTGTCTGAGCAGCGACGGCTACTCGAGCGACTCATTCCGTTTCCAACGCACATTCGCGCTCTGTCCTCGAGTAAAAATTCTCTAAACATGCTGTCAAGTTATGTCTACATTCCTTGATCATATTTTTTCCAACTTTTTTCCCTCTGTGTGTGTGTGTGTGTGCGTGAGTGTGCTGCCATTGCAGCTCGCTCCCGCTCCACATGAGCAAAAGTGGCCACAACCACCAACACCACCAGATACTAGTTTCTTAATGTGGCGCAGCAAATGTGCCGCGCTGAGCATAAAAATCAACAACACGAACGCTTCAAGAGCTTCAAATGGGCATTAAAATGTCCACGGTCTGCATGGCTATGCTCAGCTGAGCGAATTCCCCAGCACACTCTCTCTCTCTCTCTCTCTCTCTAAAACTCTCTCTCGCTGCATCTGACTCATTGAGTGAAACAAGACAAGTGAGCTACTGTCCGCTGTCTGCTCTTAAGAGCTGCTCTTAATGTGATGTTTAGCAAAAAAATTAAATATTACTCAAGCAGACGCAATTGATTGATTAAATATACAACAAAAATAACATATTTTTGAAATTTGTATAAATATTAAATATTTTAAGTTTTTACAAAAAGGTTTAAAAATTAGACAACAGCTTCAATAGACTTTAACATTTCATATTCTTGTAGTCGTTTTGCCGACGGCTTAGCTTAACGACAAGACCAATATTATGTTTAATACTTACGTACTTACCTAGCTTGTAAAACAAAATTCCACAGTTATATACCAAACCAATTAAAATAAATATTTATGCATGATTTATTTTAGCATTTATTTGTTCTACGATTGGTTCAGTTTGATATGGCTTAAAATCAGTTGGTATTTAATATATTTATCTATGAATATTATCATAAGTGCTCAATATTTAAATTGGTCAAAAGCTATATACGACGGCAGCAAGTGCCAAACTTGTGGATTTCGGTATTGACGCCCAGTTGAATAGCACGTGAAATGCAACAAAAATGGATATTCTTATGTATTATATTTGTCTCGATAATAAGCAAGGGCTTTGGCCAGAAGGTAAAGTTCTGCATTAACAAGAATTTGTTATATTTTTTTTCCTAAGATTTAATATTTATAGAAGCAAATCATCTTCACAAAACTGCAATGCGAAGTGAAGAGCAATAAAGTAGCCAAGGTGGAGTGTTTTAAAGAGGGAAACTCCTCATTTACAATTCAAATAACGGTAAGCAACAACGATATCGCGAATTTGATAGGTTTGTCGGATATAAACCTTGTCAAATATAAAATCAAGACAGTGATGCGCCTCAATGGAATACGCACAGAACTTTGCAAAATCATGGCTCCTAGCACTCGGCCTAGCATGCAAACCTTTATATATGAAGGCATAAAGCAGACGGACAACAACTTGCCGAAAAGATGTCCATTTAAGAAGGTAAGTCGGTCTAAAAAGCGTATGCTTTAGCAGGTGCTACAGTTTTTGCCTTACCAAACGTTTCTAGAACACCACCTACACATTGCGTCACATGCAGTTCAACGCGAACTACTTGCCCACATATTTACCGGAGTACAATTTTACGTATAATGGAAAGTTCCTTGCGAATGATGTGAACAGCTTTGAGATACGAGTCAAAGGCTCGTTTTGTTATATCAATAATGATTGCACTGGATTTTCTAAGTGAAATTTTGTATAATTATTTGTAAATACATATTTATAAATAATTTGAAAAATATCTCGTGTTTTGTGTGAATAGAGCATTTAATGGGATATTGATTATTTGCCTGCAATATGCTTTAAAGCAATTTTTAGATTTATCTTGCTGTGAAATTATATAACTATTCAGATCTTGTCGCTTGTATATTGGCTTCAAGTGTCAAAGGAGTTTGTTTTTCTCAGTACTTGTATCTCATATAACAAGCCGAAAATAAATTTCCCAACAAGTTCCCCTCAGAAAGGTCGAATGTGACATGGGCCAATGTTCTTCTACAGGTGCTACAGCTTTCATCAATTACAGCACAGACTTACATATTGCGACACTTGCCCGTCTGTTTGTCGGAATACAAAATCGTGAAAACCCTTAGAGTTCAAATTGTCGACGCTATATGTTATAATAATAATTGCACTTTTGCTTGATTAGGCTAAACAAAAGCTAATACCACAGCGATGTGAATAGGATATGATTCATTTAAAAAATACAAATTATGCATGGATTACCTGAGCATTTAAATACAAATAAATTATATTATTTATCTTTAAATGGCCCACACACATGCAGAGTATGGCATATATAACTGAGTCGAACCAATTCGATTTTTAGTATGTATAACTCTGCTGTGTACTACGTAAAGTGGCCAATGCAACAAAAATCTTCCCTTTTTTGGATTTTATTCGCTGGCATGCTAATTGTTAGCTATGCTCAGAAGGTAGTATTCAATTATTAATTTTAAATACTATAAATTTACTTTAAATTCTTTTAAATTTTACTAAGCAAGTTGTCTTTACAAAAATACTATGCTCTTGCAAAAGCAACAAAGTATCAAAAATCAACTGTTTTTCGGAGCAAAGCAGTGCGCTTACTTTTCAAGTAACGGTGGGCAATGATGATATCGGAAATTTAGTGGGCATATCAGAGCTGAACGTATATATGTTTGGTAACAAAAAAGTGACCAGAATGGAAGGAATACGCCTGAATATTTGTCAAATGTTAGATGATAAAATGCGTCCCTCAATGCTGTCCTTTCTATACAATGGCATACAACATTCGGACCACAACTTGCCGGAGAGATGTCCTTTTAAGAGGGTGAGTAAGACTAAAGGGTGTGTCCTTGATCAGGTGTTTCTGCCAATCCTTCACTTAACAGAACGTCACCTATACTCTGCAACACATGAAGTTCGATGTGAACAACTTGCCCATTTATGTACCAGAGTACAATTTTACATACCGTGGGAAGTTCTTTGGCAATAATATGAACCTCTTTGAAGTGCGCGTTAAAGGCTCCATTTGCATTATCGCCCAAGATTGCACTGGATCAGGTGTTAACCGTACGGGAATGTTATTGAACAATTAAATTATCTCCAAAACTTTTCCATAAACCTATTTTCAAACATTGTAAAGTAGCCCAAAACACACTTTATGCTTGGTTTGACTTTTTAATTTTACTCTGTGCTATTAAACATCAATTGGACAATTTTTCCTTATATAAAATTGTTGTGAAATTACTGATTTGTGTGCTAAAAATCTGTTTAGATTACGTCAACTGTATAAAACTGGGAGTATATCGAGTATTTATATTCAGTTTTTGGTTTTACCAACCCAGTTGAGAACCGCTTACATTTTGACAAATGCATCAAAAAATCAACGTCTCTTGGATTATTTTCTCCTGCATGCTGGCTTTAAGCTTGGCTCAGAAGGTATGTGTACTGGGCAATATATTTACTTAAATCCAAGTCATGTTTTATACATTTTTTAAATCTTTGTTAAGACTTTAATCTTTACAAAAGTACAATGCTCCTTGAAGAGTAATAAAATGGCCAGGATTGAGTGTATGAGGGAGGACAACCACATGTTTACAATTGAGATAGCTACCAACGACAATGAGATCACAAATTTGGTGGGCATATCGGAACTACGCATATTCACTTCAGATAAGGTGATGCGTTTTCGTGGTATACGCCTGGAACTATGCAAAATTTTGAATGCTAGCAAACGTCCATCCCTGCTGACCTTCCTGTACAATGGCATACAACAGACGGACAACAATTTGCCCAAGCAGTGTCCCTTCCAGCGGGTAAGTCAGACGAATGGGCGTGTCCTTCGGCAGGTGCTACATCTTTCACTCCACCAAACGATTCCAGAACACCACCTACTTATTACGCCACTTGACGTTCAATGCGAACTACCTTCCCTTCTATGTACCAGAGAACAATTTTACGTACATTGGAAAGTTCGTTTGGAATAATGTAAATCTCTTTGAGGTGCGTACAGAAGGATCACTGTGCTATATCAATAATGATTGCACTGGAGCGGGAGCCAACAGCACAGCGACATGACTGTGCATGCTGCCTAAGTGAATTTACCCAGTGAGCAAATAAAAGTATCCAAATTCTCAATAAGAGCGCAAAGCCACGAGTTTCACTCAATCAGAGAGAGAGGGAGAGAGAGAGAGAGAGGGTAAAAAAAACCGGCATGGCTGAGTTTCAAATAGGTAGAGCTGGCAAAGAGAGCGAGAGCGAGTGAGAGACAATTTGAGTGTGCGAGTGTAGCTGCAGCTGAGCCGGGCCTGGTCTGAGCCGAGCTGGTCCGGTCTTTAACTAAGCCTGGCGACAGCTCTCCAGCCGACAGTCTGCCATCCAAACTCGAACGAAGCGGTACGCATGCGCGCACGTTTTGCATCTGCCAGATACAAAATACTGTTGTCAAAAACTGTTGTCAAACCACAAACAAAGTGCACAAAAGTTGGCAAGCTCTGTGGCCAGATCTGTGAATATATTCAGTCGAAAGTCAAGACAAGCTATATGTATATATATATATAGATCATACATGTATAGCTACATGCACTTATGAAAAACAACAACGCAAACGCGCAAAGAGCGAACGGCAAATATAAAAATAAAGGAGAAATACAAATAAAAAAGCATAAAAATTCCTCAGATCGTTCGGTGTGCGGCGAACAACGTGAATGTTGTGGACGGTCAAGCGAACAAAAAGCCCTAAAAATAAAATAAAAAATAAAAAAGAATAAAATCAAGCAAAGGTGCGAGACAAGAAATTAAATTGATAAACCTAAAAGCAAAAGCAACCGCAACAACAGCAACAATACCAAACCCTTGACCGTGCCTAGTCGCCGAGCCTTGGCAGGACTTGGTGCCCAGTGAGTTGGACTTGGACTTGGACTTGTCGCGCTGCTGTGGCAATTATCAAGCGCAGTGCATCAGGCTGGGAATGCCAAACGACTGTAGACAAGTCGCATATACGTGTGTTTTACGGGCGTGTGTGTGTGTGTGTTTATGTGTTTGGTGTGTGTGCGCCTGTGCTTATGTGTGTGGTAAATAGCTCAAAGCCACGAAATTGCTTTTATCGGCGCGCCAAAATCGCCAATTGGAAAAATTGAAAAAAACAAAACAACAACAACAGCAAAACAACTAAAAACTGTTAAACTAGCTGACCAGAAACAGCTCGGGCCCTTAGCCAAGGTAAAAACTACAATAACAAAAAAAATGAACTAAAGCTAACAACAATAACAAAAGCAACAAGCGCATCGCGTGGAGGCCGCGATAAACTCCAAAAACTTTGGCCAAAGAGCGAGGAAATTGCTAAAATATTACCCGAAAGGCATATTCGCTATGTACATACATGTGCAGCGGCCCACAGATACAGACAGCAATAACAACAACAACAACAACAACAGCAACAGCGACGGCACTGCAAAATGTATAATAAAAAATTACAACAAGTGATCGTGCAGAAAATAGATCGATAAACCGACCAAAAAAAATACGAAAAATAAAAAAAAAATAAAGGAACAGAATTGAAGCAGCAAAAAAATAAATAAAGCGGCGTTGGGCACGTTTTTTCTTTTTTGCTGTTTCAATTTCAATTGTGGAAATCGTAGAAAAATCGCCAAAACGTAATAAACGAACCGGTCAGAGGAGCGACACAGCGAGCGAAAGAGTCAGAGAGAGAGAGTGAGGGAGACGGCTGGCCGATAGAACTAGCTACAGTAAAGGACTTCGCATTGCCGCCGCGCAGACCCACAGCCCGATAAAGCCCTGGGATCAGGCGCAATATTTATTAAACAAAGCCAGAAATTAATTTCACGACTTTCGTCCGGACGACGAGCTGCATCTGAGTTTCATCTGGTATAAAGCGTGCGCCCCGCCCTGCCCCTCGACCGACCAGCCGGCTTCTTTATGCGCTGCTTGAACTTGCACTCAGCTTGAACGGGCAACAGAGAGCGGGAGACAGAGTGAGAGAGAGAGAGAGAGGGAGGCAGAAAGAGCGGCAGTTCAGAAGTTCGGTGACTGCGGCAGCAAAATGTACGACATCAAGCGCTTGGAAGCCGGACAACAGCAACTACAACTACAACAGCAGCAACAACAACAACAGCAACAACAGCAACAGCAACAACAGCCAATTGGCAACATTCTAAACGATCGTTTGAGCGGCTCTGCGCCATTGCAGCCGCTTCAGCTCACCTGCAGCGTTATAACGCCCACGCAGCACTGCGCGCCGACGCCGAAGAGCCACTGCAGCAGCCCCATAGAAGCCACACACATGACGCTGTTGACGCTGCGCCGTCGCCGGGCGTTCCAGCGTCGCGCCTGCCTGCTCAGCATACTGGCCGCCTTTGTCTTCGGCATGGCGCTGGGCGTCATAGTGCCAATGCTTGGACTGCCCGACTACTTTGCCAACGGCAGCAGCAGCAGCAGCAGCGGCAGCGCCAGCGATGAGTCAGTGGCAGCCACGCTTAATCTCAGCGGGGAGCCGCCCAGCGGCAACTATGAACCACGCCCGCCACTGCCCTACAGCGTGTCCTTCATACGCGAGGAGGCCGAGCAGGTGGCCAACGTGGAGCTGAGCGCGGAGCAGGTCTTTCGCAATGCCTTCCACCTGGAGCAGGACAAGAATGCGCCCGACTCGATGATAGTCAAGAAACTGGATACGAACGATGGCAGCATCAAGGAGTTCCATGTGCAGCGCACCGCCAACGGACGCTACCGCAAGGGACCCGAGCGTCGTCTGACCAAGACCGCGCAGCCGGAACGCAGCAAATCGCTGGCCAAGCCGCAGCTGCAGCCGCGCGACGGCCAGCTGCAAACGGCGGGCATCATTGAGTCGGACATCTACTGGGGCGAGCTGGTGGAGCGGGCGCTGCCGCAGGGCTTTGCGGCGCAGGATCAGCACAGCTGGGAGCGCTATGTGGCCGGCCAGGGTCAGGTGGTGCGGCTGGAGCACGGCTGCGGCCGCATGCAGAATCGTCTCGTTGTCTTCGCCGATGGCACACGCGCCTGCGCACGCTATCGCCAGAACACGGATCAGATACAGGGCGAGATATTCAGCTACTACCTGGGCCAATTGCTGAACATTAGCAATCTGGCGCCCAGTGCAGCGACAGTCATTGACACGACGACGCCGAGCTGGTCGACGGCATTGGGGGACATCACGCAGGCGCAGTGGAAGGAGCACCGGCCGGTGGTGCTAACGCGCTGGCTGGCCGATTTGGAGCCAGCCGGCATACCGCAACCATTTCAGCCACTGGAGCGGCATCTCAACAAGTACGATGTCTGGAATATAACGCAGCAAATGCAGCGGGAGACGGGCACATCGCGGGGATTACTCAAGCGGCTGGAGGCTGCCAGCGGCCAAACGGGCGCTCATCAATCACGCATGCTTGAGGAGTCCTCCACAGAGTTGTCCTCAGCCGCAGTCGCATCCTCGACATCGTCG